>BQKZ01000962.1:18495-49670 GCA_036244855.1 Temnopleurus reevesii
TGATTTTTCTTCATTTAGTGAGAACACGATAATTCCAGTGGTTGGTTCCCCTTTAAATGACGACAGAGCTGTCAATACTTGTACCATGACTGTCAATAATGTCTCACAGTTCAGTACAAATGCCTAGAAATGACAACGTAAAATCATATTCTTCACCCATTACACTACATAATGTTTTTAAAGCAATTTTTAAAATGCCATTCATGTGCAGTATGACACATACAGCAGCATGTACATGTATGATAAGCACTTCTATTACCTGAATGGACAACATCCCATATAGCCAGTGGCAACTCATAATACGTTTCCCTGTATTTTGGTATTTAGAATATCAAATTGTAGTGTAAAGGCAGGCCTCATGATTACACCAAATCAACAATACATACCTTGTTAGTTCTTCTATGTCCCATCTTTTCCTGTGGAATGAATTCCAAACTTTTGCCAGTAAAGCTCTGAATATTAAAGGGGATTGAAACCCCAAAAATATATTTACTTATTTCAGTAGGTGCAATCTTTATCGATTTAATGGAATATTTTATTGTACATGAAAAAACATCATAAGGAGATAAATTTTCATTTTCTGAGCCAAGATTTCGTCTGCTAGCAATACCCTGGGGGCTACCATTTTGTTATTTTGTACGAGAAAGTATTTTGTTATCCCCGAGTAGAACGTCTTTGATCGAAATATAAAGGAAATATAAGCTTAGAATTTGAATAGAAATATACCTTACATATGGTCATATATTTCAATATCTTAAAACTGGTCTGGATTTATTTAAAAAAAGAAAGTGTTGTTCATTGGAATTGTGTTTTATTGGCATGGGTGTGTCGTTTTTGCGGAGTAATGACGTTTTTGCGGAGTAGAGTCCAAGTTCCTTGTCACAAAACAAATGAAAGAAAGGAATCTGTGTTATCGGTTGGCTATTTTAAATAAACTATTGTATATCACTTTCTATAGTGTTATACAATCAGATGAAGACCAGAACAAAAACAAAAATCTGCGGTACAGGGTGGCCTTTTAAAGTCATGCATTCGTGTTTATATAGGGTCTTTGGTCAAACGCTACGTTTTCACAATAGAATACAATACCTGGAAGGCTTTTTTTAATAAAGGAAATTCTGTTATGCCAGGCAAGTCTACTAAAAGCACATTTCTTTAGTATAAACAAATGATTTGAAGGCTGAATTTTTGTTTTATAAGTCGTACTAAAATATTGGACATCTATCACGCATTTTTTCCAACATAACTTATTTTATTTGCCAAAGATTGAACTATTTTACAGTTTAATGAATATTTTCCTTGTCACAGAAAATTATATCAATGGACCACGTCGAAATATCTGTTTAGAACAAAATGGCAGCCACCTTGTAATGTGATAGCAGACGAAAACCTGTTCTAAAATATCGGGAAATTTACACTTTCATGAATTTATTTTAGAGCTTGATCCAGTCTGATTAGTACTGATATATGATACCTTTCTTATAGGTGTATATTATCCTCTAGGATTCATTCTTCTTTAACATCATGAGAGAATTTTGAATACATGTATGTTGGTTGGAAACTTTTCCCGCACAATATTCCTTTAATATCTACCATGGCAAACTACGGTAGAATACAGTAAAATCCTCAAACTGGACAGAGTGTGTCAATAGACATGAATATCTTGGACTTGTTATTTACATATTTTAAGGGATTTCTTTTAAGCTTTGATTAGTTTTATTTGATTGTTGGGCATTGTTGGATTGTCAGGGTTTGGTGGTGGTTTGGAGATATGGTAAATGCATGTACTGTCTCTTGAACCTCTCTGAAAAGCTCTACGTCATAGTATTTAAATAATGACTTCTTTGACTACTTACACCCTTCATCTACTCATTTCTAGTGACCAATAATACTTTACAAATATCTTGCAATATTTCAAGAAATTATAACAATTTGTTATCATTGAGCAACTATTTATATCCAGGGTGTCAAACCCACCTTGCGTGATAATGGGCCTGAATTGTTCTCAAACAATTACTCCTATTCAGAGAAATTTATCTTGGCAATTAATTGATGATGATTTTTATGCTATTTTACCAGAATTTCTTTCAAGCTTTATTGATCTTATTAATGTATGCATTAATTAGAATCAATAATTCTATCAATAACTATCAAAAGCTATTATAACATCATCTACATTTCATGACTTTGGGTGTGTTGTTAAAAAATCAACTGCAAATCAACTGCACTTCGCCAATTGTTACGCACATTTTTATTGGCGCACGGTATGCGCATTTAACAAGACATGCATGAAACAATGACTTTGATTAGCATGTTCCGATCAACTGCAACTTGTGATCAACTGCAACTTTTGAACAACAGCCTCTTAGTTAGTTTTCTTTGATAATAATAATAATAATAGGGGTACTTTTAATGCGCCAGATTCCACATGAATAATGTGCTCAAGGCGCAGTACAGGAAAATTTAAAGAGTAGCAGAAGCAATATAGGTACAACAACAAAAGTACAAATAGATAAGAAATGAGATATATATGTGTAGACACTAATTGAAAGCACTTATAAAAATATGGGTTTTGAGTGCATTTTTAAAACATTCAACAGTTTGCACATCACGTATTTCTTGCGGTAATTGATTCCAGAGAAAAGGTGCAGCATGTGCAAAAGACCTATCCCCCCATGATTTCTTAGTTTTCGGAACAGTGAGCAGTTTAGAATCAGATGATCTCAGCCGTCTAGCAGGATTGTAAGGCATCAGCAGATTTGTATTATATTCCGGGGCACTTCCACGTAAGCAGTGAAAGACTAGTAACAAAATTTTAAATTTTATGCGAAATTCAACAGGAAGCCAGTGTAACGATGCCAAAACAGGAGTAATGTGAGTACTGCGTCTGGTCAGCGTAACAATACGAGCTGCTGAGTTTTGCAGTTTTTGTAGGAGTGAGAGTTGTGATTGAGGAAGGTTGAACAGTAGTGCATTGCCAAAGTCAAGTTTAGAAGATATGAGGGCATGAACAACTTTTTCAGTGGCCGAGCGAGTGAGATACTTGCGAATGATTCCTAAATTGCGCAGATGATATCTTACGGACTTAAGGAAACACTCATCTTAAGGAAACACTTATCATGTTCTATAATTTTGATGCAAGGCACTTTTCATACCCAAGACATAAAAAGATAGTGTTCAGCCATGCACGAATTGAAATAAATTCTGTTAGTTAGTGATACTTGATAGAGGAGGCTATAGATAGAACATAGATCTGCAAACATGAACAAATCCCTAAACTATTTTTGAACTAGACTTTTGAGAGATTTTTCAAAAGTGCAAAGTTTTGTTTATACACTCTGTAGTTTATTAATAGTCCATGTTTGAAACCCTGAACTAACATAAACCACTGATATCATTCTGATTGTTGAACTAGAGTATCTACATAACATCACAGACCTGTGAAGATAAAAACAGACACTGAAATTTACTCCAAACAAATGTTATTGACATGACATGTATAAAATCAGGGCAGTGTTTGACCAAATCGTTCTTGAAGTTATGAACGACTCTAAGAAAGACTGGAGTATGTTAACATGTGTAATACGAAGGAGATTCTCGAACATGTATGAGGTTAAAAAGATAATACAAATGAAAATACAATACGTGAGAGAACAGACTGTTCAATAATAACCATACTCTCAGCTATTCACTTGTGATAAAGGCCTTGAATTAAGACAGAAATAGAATGAGCATGTATATTTGGTCAGTTTTCAAAATAGAGTTAAACGACATGACATGCGTAATTGAAAGTTAATAAATATAGCTTTGTGGAAACTTATACATGGGTACATGTATGTTTATGCAATATTACTGGTACTTCAAAAATTATTAAGCCAGTGACAAATGTTTTGTTATTTACAGTGATGTACAATCATGGTAAATAGTGTTCACTTGTGTTCACTTCTAGCCGAACCATGGGGATGCAAAGCAACCCCTCCATGCTATTTTAGACAAGTGTTTGTGCGTGTGTGTATGAGAGAGTGTATGCATACATGCATTAGACATTGCCCGTTAGGGAATAGCACCCAGACAATCTGTGAGATCATGTGGGTCCAAGTTGGTCCATGCTATTATCATTTATTTTGTACACATTTCAGTGGAAACTCATTATAAAGAGGTTGGATGTAGCGAGATACCTGTTATAGCAAGGGGATTCTATTGGTCCCAGCTCTTTAAAGTTATTGTTTTTTTTTACCCTAATATAGTGAGGAACCTGACATAACAAGGTATTTTCATGGTCCCAAGGACCTTGTTATAAAGAGGATTCACTGTACTTAGTTTGATCCCTAGTACTTCTCAAATCATTCCTATCTTCAATACCACACTCTGATTTACATGACAGTACAAAACACAATGTGCATGAATTGAGAGTGCTGTGTGTTTTAAAAATACTTTTGTTTTGATATCTTTCCCAGGAGCTATATTGGATTTCCTAGCCCTGATCTACATCATCCGTACGTATCGTATCAGTCCCGAGGATCATGACCCTGAGGCAGACGCTAGCTCCGGATCAACCCGTGTTGGGAGCCGCACCTACGGCAGGTTCCATAATGAAGATGCTATCAAAGGAATGAGTAGTGGTGGTCCATCCAGTACGGCAGGATCAGACCCACCTCCCATGTTAGATGGACCTCAGTATGAGGCTGAGGCTAGGTATCCAGGGGGTAATGTACCAAACCCTTTCCAAGAGGAACCTAAGGATGAGGATGTGGATCCGGAGGGTGATGCTGGATTAACAAGATACCCACCTTAATACACATCAAATATAGAGTGCATTAACAAACAAAGTTTACTGTCTACTCTCAGTAGAGAGACAACAAATTATCATTTCAAGCTTTAAAGGTATGGATCGGTTTAGAGAGATGGTACTTCATCATAATGTAGTGTTTAATTAACAGATTTTGGGTTGATTTTATTCAAACAAACTATGAACATTCTGTAGTATTTTCATAGTTTGTTTAGATTAAATCAACTCAGAAATGGCATATGTATTGCAAAAGAAAAATTATGCAGCGTGCCATCTATTTTTACCAGTACATCTTTTATCAGGCAAAGTCAAAGGAAATTCAAATTGACCACATGTATGAGAGGAAACGCTATGTGCCTTGCGCCTACTCCAGTGGGGCAACAACTGTGCTGGTGGTCTGTATGAATGAAAGTTAGTTGGCCTTTTGTTGTGACATTCAAACTAAAATACATTCAACCTTGCCTAAATCGAATCTACTGGCACTGAAGAAATAGCTTCAACTTAAAAGATAATTTGTCTTATGTGGGGTAAATACAATGGAATGTGAAGATATGGATTTCATTTGAAAAGACCCTAGCCAATTATTTGACTTATGAGACATTGCCATAGGCTAGGTCGACTGTATGCCAGAATATGTGCAAGAGTTTCCTACTTTTATATTTATTTTTGTCCATGTAAAGCAATTGTGAGTATGTCAGTTTGTTTTACATTAATTTCTTCATCCTGACCATAACCGATCCATACCTTTTAAGTCTCAATATTGATGTGCTGGTCTGTACGTGATGTTTGTGTTTAATGAAGCCATTCCTTTGCAATTCTCCCCACCGACTATAGGCGACACCAAGTGATATCGATTGATACCTCCAGTATCGAACCTCTGGAACCAGGAAGCATACTTCCGGTACATGTGATTACATGCACAGGTCAGAGCTCTCATCCATGGATATTTGTCAATTTTTCTCCCGTTCGCGTCGTCCGATGTGCACTCTGCTGCCTCACAGAAAAGCCCCATAATGTAATGAAAATAACATGTGAAGAATAAACAAGTTTCAGCTGAAAAATTATATTTATGAGCATTTAAAACAAAGCTTTGTAGTCGGTGAAACAAAGTCACATACAAATACACGAGAGCAGAACCGGAAATGGTAGTGACCGTCCTGGCTCCACATCATTATTATCTCTAGAAATTGTTGACACCCTCATCAGCTTCGAATTTACAACAATAGTCTGTGGGGAGAATTCATTTTACATGTACATGTATCAAACAATCACCTTGGAATGACAGAACAACAATGTTTGGAACATATGCAAAATATAGTTTTGACATCCCTCTCAAGGTTGTTTCTTGTATTTGGGACCAAAAGATTTGACTGAAGTCATATGTATTAATTAAAGCAGTTGGCTTTATTTGAGGAGTATGCATGGATCAATCTTAAATCAATATGCATGTCATAATGCCCCATCTGCGGTAGAGCATTATTAGGTTTTCTAATCTACAGTGGATACAAAGTGATCCAGGCAATTTGCCTTTTTTTAAATCTTGCTTCATAAAGTGAAAATAAAAAGTGAAACATTTATTTTTATATCCAGATTTATCACTCATATCCAGGGCTAAGATATCAAATGTACAGGGTGTATATTAAAGAAAAACAACATTGCATCTACAGTTTGGTAAAAAGTATGGTTAAAGTGATTTCTTTGTGCTATTCAACATGAAACATAGATTTATATGGGATGTTATGAACTGTATGTCTTTTTAAATTTGTCAAAAGCATACTGTAGTTTTGTTTATTAGTTTGTTCGGCTCTGAGTGTTGGGGTCATTTGAATGGCCATCCTGTTCATGTAAGGTCCATAGCATTTATTTCTATCCAATCTAACAAGTCTTTTAAGGTTGTTTGATTTATTTTATTTGTGTTTTGTTAGATAGGATATTTGTAAAGACTCCACTGTCAATGACTGCCAGTCATTCAGGGATACCGCTGAGAATCGGAAAACCATCTGGATAGGCATTTTTTTTTTACAATAAAAATGTTTCCTACAGTGAACGTCGAGAAATACAGAAGATGTCATCCCTGTATATTACAGTCTGTACTGCAGTTGATAGGTTTTTTGTACACTTGACAAGGGTTTAAGTGTTAAAGAGTCTAAACCAGGCTTTTAAATTTGTAGATTTAGTTGTTATACAAGTCATCCACATACAAACACTTAATCTGGTGAATTGTGTACAATATATTGGTCTTGTTTGTTTGAACCATTTTCTTGTATCGCCTGAAGTACAGGATAGACTCATGGCAGCATCATGATAATGCAGAGATGCCAACCGTTCTGGAATATGAGTGAGGTAAAGGTTGACATGTATGAATGCAATAGCTGAAGAAAAGTCAGAGCAACATGACAACAATACCCATACTCTCAGCCATTCAGTTGTAATGAAAGCCTTGAATTCATATGAGAATACACCTCATGGTTGGCATCTATGCATGATATTAGATTCTTCATGTAGGAGTTAGTAAGGCATCACCTTGGTTGTATTTTGTGAAGTGGATTTTATATTATTGAAGGGTATGGTGTAGTTTGTGCAATCATCTTCAAGTCTTTCTTATCATACAAAAGAGAAAATATGTCATTGCTCTTCCAAGAGAGATGAAAGAAAAAAGTCTCTGTATTCATTCTATGTTTAGTAGATGTAATGTTTTGTAAGTTCCATTAGCAATAAATAATTTACCCATAGGTTCATACCTTGATACTACTGTATAGATATCCCCTATGAGGGTGGTAAAAGGGTCAATTTGAACCCCCGTTCTACCGTGCAAAGTTGTCTTGCTCAATTTATAGGATTATTTACGAAAAAATATTGCCACCTTTTGTACATGGAAGTTAAACCAAAAATGGCTAGAAAAAACAGTTACATGTACAATGAGAGTGTAAATTGTAATTTAAGCCAAAATTAATAAATACATCAATATTGTTACTTTTATGCGCCAAAATTTGTTCTGTTATAGCATAAAATGCTTCAAAAATATTCCACAATCATTTTCAATGAAAAACCATCAAATAATTAAGGTTGAAAAATAAGAATATTAATGAGAAATGTATGTTTACCAAATATTTTGTGAAATAACCCAGTTGGTGTTGGGTTAACTATGCTGAGATAGTGTGATGATGAATCCCTAGGGGTGTCACTAGAAAGTAACAATTGTAAATCAACTGCAAATCAGTTGAAAACTGAAAGTTGCATTTGGAATGGGGCTCAATCAATGCATTTTTAAAGAAAATTTCTTTTAGCAATGGATTGGATTGGTCTTAATAGCTCCCATTACAAAAGAAATCATATACACATGTAATGATTATTTACAAAAGTGAAAAGTAGTTTGAAAATAAGAAGTTAGTTACAACACTTCATTCAAATATGTTCTTTCTAGAGGTCAAAAAAAAAATACAAAAATGAGCCAAAGCCTATTAAGTGCATCTTTCAAGCAACACCTCTCCTAGTGTAATTGTGCTTGATGCTGTATCATGTACAGAAACATGATGGCTATTCATTGAGAGTAGCCATTGATTGGCAATATGATGTTCAACAGTAATATGACACCTTTCTGTATCAGTCTTTAAAAGCAATCAATTAAAATTTGAATTAATAACAGGAGAGATGGGACCAGATTACCTCTTTATATCAGATACAATGTATATATTGTTTTCAGATATCTTCATATCGCATTTCCACAGTACAAAACAATGTTCTTATTATCTTTAGCAATTGAAGGAATCATAGACAAAATGGTTGTGAGTAACATCGGTGCATTGGATGGGTTGAAATACATGAATTTACTGTTACTGTAGATTGGTATGATGTCATATGAGGAGTATGGGATTGTATGAAAAGATTCTTCTGTGTATTAATTAAGTGGGATGATGGTTTACTTTTACTATGAAGCATTGTACACATTCTCTACCTTTAGGGTTGTTAAGTTTAACTAATAAGGGAACATGAACATTTGTCATTATCTACTGCAGCTCAATTGATGTCATTTTATATCTGTGAGATGAAAGTATTGTTCCCTGTGATGGGACATAGCCTCACTATCTGAGAAGATTTATTATATTCCTTCATTATTTGGCTAGTGTTTGGAAAGAAATACCCTCAAAACAGCTGTCCTATGCAGAATATGTGTAATAGGAAATCACCTCTTTTATTTGATGAACCAATATAGGCACATTGCACGGTTGAAAATGAATCAGTGATAACATGAAATGATGCCTCTTCCAATTTTATGCTCTTGGATTTAAAATAATTGAGAAGTGGAAAATCAGAATAAAGGCTACATTTTAAAAATAAAAATATTAATATTCATATTTATGACATTACCAATTTTCTATTTGCAATACACTTATTGGAATTGAAACGTACACTGCCCAGCATTCATATGTCACTCAAAAATGATGTATGATGCCTTTCATCTTGTCTCATGAAAACAAAGAAAGTTTAAAGGGAAACCATCCCCTGGAATTACTATGCTCTCATTGAATGAAGAAAAATCAGATGAACAAACTCTGAAAATTTGAGCAAAATCGGACAACCTGCTCAAAAGTTATGAATTTTCAAAGTCAAAGAAAGTCGGACAACTCCTCATTCACTCTGTATACAAAATTTCACAATTTCTCCCTTTTTTCGGAAGAATCAACTAAATGCCAATTTTTGGTTGGGGCATAGCATTACTGTATTGATCCTGCACGTATTTTGAAAAGATTCATGCTGCAACCTTACTCTAAATATTAGTCAATTTTTAAATATTCCATGTACAAAGAGAATGAGGAGTTGTCCGACATGACGTCACAGATTTCGTCGGTTTTGCCGATCGCACGGATCCCCATGAGCGACAGTGATCATCAAATCTCTGTGACTTTGAAAATTCATAACTTTTGAACGGGTTGTCCGATTTTGCTCAAATTTTCACACTTTGTTCATCTGATTTTTCTTTATTCAATGACAGCACGATAATCCCAGGGGTTGGTTTCCCTTTAATGAAAGTTTGTTTAGCCTATATTTTATTTACTGAAATAGCCAAAATTAAGTGATATAAATTCATTATCATAGACACTAAAGTTACACCCTCAAATGAGGCAGAAACTATTGAGCATTCCTTTCTTAATACATGTATATTATTTATTGTTTTCCAGTGTTTCCAAGGTTTTCTTTTGATTATGCAAAATGTTTCATGACTTTGGAGATTAATGTGTAATGGGAATATATTTCAAATGTAGATTTGCTGAATCTGTATTGTAAGTTTGTAATAGAACTCTAATGAGGTTTAGAACCCACTTTATGTTTGCCTGATGTGAGTTAGATGGTAACTATTGTTGCTTGGTATGACTATTATCAGTTATGTATTGTTTTGTTTGTCATTTCTGTATGTCACTTACAATTGTATTATGTATGGAGGACTCCATGACTTTCTACATGTATTACGCTCATTTGTATGCCAAGGTGTTTTATAGGTTTAAATATATTGGGGTTTTTTAATCCCTGAGATACAAATGACATTTTGCGAATCATGAATAGATGGAATCAAAATGATGGTCAAATGGTAATAATATTGTGAAAAAACAAGGAATAATGGTATATTAGCAATAAAACTCACTAATATGACAATTATTTCATGTTTGAATATGTTCTGTTCACGTATTTCTACTTACTTTGTGTGCAGATTCAGTGCAGAACGAGAGGGCAAAGAATGTTCATCTAAATACAGGTAACTCTGCCAAAGTCGAATCTGTTGGGACCACACAAATCTGATGGACTTATGAGAATTTCGACTTAGAAGAGGCTAATAACACTGGTTTTGTATGATATGTTCCAGAAAATCATATCGACTTAAGCAATTATTCGACTTAGACAAGTTCGACTTAGGCAGAGTTGACTGTATAACAAAGTTTGATAGTGTACTTAGTGAGGTTTTGGATGAGAATAACAGTTAAGTATGGGAGTGGGAATGAGAAGAAATTATGAAATGAATAGAGAGTTAGATAGATATGGAGATGAAAGGAGCAAGAGAGCTTCAGGAATAGACGTGTTTAACAACTGATTCAAAGTAGCATAAACGATTCAAAGGATTACATTTTGTACATTCCTTGACAAGAAGTATGTGTAAATTTGAATCGCTATTTGAACAACACAGCCTCTCAGACGCATGCACGCCATGTCTCTTATCATTGGTGAACACCCTAGCCAATAAGCAGTCTTGTTTGCCATATATCACATGATCCTTCAAAGGCTTGTTAGTTTATCCCCCCCCCCCCCTCATTTTCTCATATCAATGGTTAGCACATACATGTACCTATCAAACAGCAAATCTCACTTACATGTACATCATTTGAACACAATGTTACAGATAGTTTTTACACAAGGGTTCACTCTATGTAACAAACGACTCTGAAAGCTCTGATGGTTTCATGTTTTAGCATTTCTATTATCCACATTTTTTAATAATAAATCCCAACAGAAAATGGGGAGAAAATTCAATTAAAAGAGACAAGCATTATTAGGTGTATTGAATGGCAGACACCACATCACTTTCCTGTACCAAAAGGACACAGAAAACCATTAAACTTGGTCAGGCAAAAGAAAAATAGACAGTTCTCATACTAATTCACTTCTAGTTTTCCCTATATCATTCTATTACTGCAGCAATCTTTCCACTTCATAAAGCTTCCATGAGCAAACTAGGTTTGGAAAATTACTTCAATTCAATCTGCAAAGTTGTGTGCAATGAATTAACAACATTTATAACATTGCAATGATACTTGATATCATCACATTTCATTGCTAACTTGATCTTACTGGGATTCCAATAGACTTCCTTCATTCACAGGAAAATCAAAATGAGAGCTTTGGATTATAGGGAATACATCTTCATTAAATAATATGAAGTGTTATAAATATATCTCATGATTTTTGTGTAAATTTATATTGTTCCACTTAACTCATTATACGCATAAAATTAACAGTGCCATCAAATGGAAATTCATAATGAAAAAAAAAATCATATTTAATTTCTGTAAAATTAGAGGATATCTAAAATTCATACAACAAATACTCACAAGGAATATTCTAAGAATATGTAGATTTTGAAGCAATCATAAAAAATCTTCCCTTAAGAGTAATCATAGCTCTGCAATTCTGATAAATTCTCAAAGCTCCCATCTCAATATACACTGATTATTGTTGAAGTAGCCATCTTTTAATCTGCATATTTTTCTCCTTGTGATAATTCAGAAAATCTTGTGGAAAACTCACATACAAAAAAAAGGTAGAACATCTGGGAAGGATCTGCCCTTCACATGATTGCTCCAAGTCTAGACCCCAATAACAGATTCAATTGTACAAGAAGAAAGTGGAATGCTTGCTAAAAATCACACATATCTGCAAAATACTGCTTAAAAACTTCACAGACATTATCCACATCACATTTTTCTCACCGCTAAGATGCATATTAGAATATAAGCAAAAGTGAAAGTAGGACACCTTTAAAAAGATACACTTTTGACATTGTACGAAATACAACAATTCATCATTCAATGTATGACCATGGAAATTGTTGTGGTTGTGCATGAAACTGAAATAAATATCCTAACGGCTTTACACATCTCCATGGGAATTTACCTTCTATTAAGATGTCAGTGATGCATAAACATCATGATATACTTGATTCCATGCTTGTGCGATAGTAAAAAAAAAAAAAAAAAAATCATTTGGGCAAAGTTGGACTGATCCATTTCACTACGCTATGTCTTGTGGAAAAGAGAAGTAAATTTTGACCTCGTGACACATTTTGCACTATTGCCTTCATAACATTCATCAATTATGAAAAAAAAAAAATTAAATGTAGATAGTATTGAGAACAAGTTACTTAGCCAGTGAAGGTTTTGAAATGGCATAGGACTTGTCTTGTTCAGTATCATAATGATCATGGTCTGTTTATCCCAATGCACAGTGATTGGGATCAGAGATAGAGTGATCTAACAGACAATCATTTAGGAAAGGAAACAAAGCAAGATCTGTCTTGATTGACATGAGCTTCAGTGCATAGGCCTATATTCTGATAGCATGGTTTAACTGAACCAGGGACTAAGCCATCGTTATTTACACCCCAGCGTTTTAAAGTTAAACAATGGTCTAAATAACAATAACTTAGACCTGGGTTAAGTTAAACCTTGCTATCAGAATAACCGGTAATATTGTTTAAAGGAACCCTCTACTTATGTGAACCTTCCATGAAGATTGTGTTGATGGACTAAAGAGCCAATCAAGCCAGATCTTTTCTATGAAGATTGTGTTGATGGACTAAAGAGCCAATCAAGCCAGATCTTTTCTATGGTCTACTTCACAATCACAAATGATATTCTGTCAAATCGGATGCATCTTAGAATGTGAGAAAATGTGACATGAACATGACTTGTCTACGGTTACACAGAAGAGAAAAAAACATCGAGTGAGAAATGAATAAAATGTGGTAATAAAAGAAGTTTGTTGACACATTGTTATGCATCCAAGGATTGTTGCTAAGAGGATGAGATTGAGGGGCAGGGCACACATATACAATACTATCTCTTCCTAATATCACATATCCTCATCAAAACCTCTCTTTTCATTTAAAGCTAAGAATAATGATCAACAACATCAATCTACAATAAAAATCAAGATATTAAATTCTACCTTGCAAGTGAAATCCATCCCATCAACCCCATTTTGTAGACACATACCCTCCATCTATCAAAAATAGCTCAGCTTTTTATTTCAGTTTTACTTAAAGCAAATTTTCTGAGTCACGCAATAAATAACTACCGATTTTTTATTCAAAAGATTTCACATGTGATGAAGATGTAAAATTTAGCTTCAAATTGTCATTCTGGAGACTTTTCTAAAGTGTCTAATTTGTGTACTAAATAATGTTACTATCAAAAGACCCTGATATCGAATATCAAAATGGAGGAATGTGAACAATCCAATAAAAATAAATGTTAATCTGTCTTGATTACAGATAACTTTGCATTGGAAAAGTGAGCTTACCCTTGAAAACAAGTTGAGCAAAAATTGTCTAACTATAGAGTAGTTCCAAAATGACTACATGTATATACATTAGTTTTTAGAAAGGTGTTATCCTGCTTACTTGTGATGCTGATTATAAACCTAATTCAATAATGCTTCAAAAAAGACTCTTGCACAACTATAATGTTTTTCTTTTTCTAAATTGAAGCCATAATTTTGCCTTTTGAGATCTGTGACTAAATAATGAGTTTAATACTTAGCTTGATTTGGAGAACTCCAGCAAACTCGGTTTTTATCATGGCGAAAAAGATTCGGCAGGCACAGCCTTGGCCGTCTCCATTTTGCCATGGGTGAAAACCCAGCCATGACTTCCAGAGGGACGATACCGGTTGGCAAATAAAATATTCAACGCATGAACAATAAGAACACACTATACACAGATTATGACACTAATTCCAACAAATACACAATAGATATATCCGGTAACATTATTGGCATAGGACGCCAATTTGGCCATTTCTCCTAACATCTACCCATACTATCTTTTTAAAATCTATTTACAATTTGACAACAGTTTGGAAAAAAAAGTTTTGTACTGACCAAGCACAGAAGGTCCCTCTGGAATGGCATAAATATGTCCCCCATAAGAAAAGTTCACAGCACCATAGCTTTCAATTAGTGCATATTTACAATCAAGCTCTGGTCCTCTTTTCTCATTGGTCCAAATCAAATCACATGTATATTCATTATTTGACTAAAACATACATATTCATGAATGATGGGGAGTGCCACTACAACAATGGGGTAGACGGTTTGGACTTCACCTACAAAACACAAAGAATAAATTAGAAAAAAAAAAATTCTTCACCCCCTACAAAACATCTTGATGGATCTTCCAATCACTTTGCATGGCCCTGTGTCAGAGCACATGGAGTCTACTGCAGTGCAAAACAGATAGATTTCCAAAAGATATTGAAACTGTACATTACACATTCACAGTAACAAACGTTGTACAAAACGAAAGAGCAAATCAAAGTGTGACTGACATGTCCAGATAACGCACCACATAATTATTATATTATAAACCAAATCTGTCTGCAATATGCCAGAATAATTTCATCTCCAAATGTACAATTTAATTTCAAAGTCCTAGGATTGCAGGAGATCCTAGGTATGATACAGATTTACAAATAGAAATCCTTTAATATAGATCAAATATTGTCCCCTCTATGCACATTAAAAAACTGCAATATAATACACCATGCCAGATTGTACACACGCTTTCTCACTCTCTCTCTCTCACACACACACTCTCTCTCTCTCTCCATCATTCATAAAAACATGGGTAAAATCTGTGTCAATGAACTTTCTATTTCTCTTTCCTACATGTATTTCATTCATTGTTTAGAAAGCTTTGCTTCTCGGGTGTTTGGTTCTTTCCATACATCATTTGTATGTGCTGTTTAGTTGCAATATATTTGCTGATAATAAAATATATGTTCTATCTACTGCATTTAGGTCTCGTAATGTGAAAAATTGTAACACTCCATTTTTATTGCCTCTCGTTCTTGGAACATCAACTTTCAGCACATACAGCATCCATGACTTTCCTGGTCATAATTTTGAATTAATCTAATCATTATTTTGTGAACGGGACATATATTATAGATCCTTCACATGTAACACCTGGCCGGAATTTCACCAAGTTTCACTTTTAGAACGACTGATATCTCTGGTAACTCAACCCAGGTGAGGTGAATGGGTACCTGGCAGGAATATTTATTCCTTGAAATGCCAAGTGCGCTGGTGGCTGCAGAGCTAGAGCCAGGGTAATAATATTGCAAAGCGCCTTGAGCACTCTGCAGAGTGGATACATGCACTATATAAATTGCATCTATTATCATATTATTAATATCAATTCTGGTGCTTAATGATTGATCATATTATACAAGCATTTCACACAAACTGATAACAGTCATTCTAAAGTTGTTTTTGGAGTTTTTCTAACTTCGTGTTAGAACATCCAAATTTATTTATTTTTGCTTGCATGTAAAGAAGAAATGGTATTGCTGATTTGAAGAGATTAAAAAAAAAAAATAATTCAAAGTGTCCACCTGAAAAAGATGTTCCAAGAACAAGTTTGTAATAACTGGGGTAGTGAGTTATGGAGATTAAACCTATCTGACCTGGGCTATTTGAAAGGGCATAGCCTGGGGGGGGGGGGTAATTTGGCCTTCCCCTACCCCTCCCCCCCTTGATCTCAGCCATTGATGGCACGATCGTGCTGAAAATAGTCATGCTTGAAACCTGTGATGTAAACTGTAAGATTGCATAATCATATTTTCAAAAATTTGCTTGTTATGCTAATTATGCGCCATCATTAAACTAATTAATGAATGCGTAAAAATCAGTCACATAGACAAAAATATCCTCAAACATGCTAATTCTTGGTATGGTTATTCTAACTCGTGATCCAAACAATATGAAGAGAGAATAATTTCCTCTGTAATTTATTGGTTATTATATATTTCTCTATTTTTTCAACCTTATAGTTATAATTGTTGGTGACATTACAGTGAAAAACATCATAAAATTGTGTGATATCAACAAATCAGAGCAAAAATGATGATGGATTTATGAATTTTGACTGAAGATATAATTTGCATTGAGGTTGTACATGAAATCACGCTTTGAGCCATTTTGCCTTTACAGATTTTTTACACTCTTGAATGATTCCTGAACCGTGTATGCAGCCGTTGCGACAATGGTCTCAAAAGTTGCACAGACTCGAAATAACATTAATCGCGCAAAGCGCAAACAAAATTACAGCGATGCGGCTGAAGGAAAGATTGAGGGGGTCTCAAAACTTATCTGAACTTAGCTTAGTTCAATGCAGTTAGTTCAGAAAGGGGGCCAAGTTGCCTCCCCCGAACCAGTCTATGCATTTTTTCAAATAGCCCAGGCTAGATGAGATTGAAGCACAGTATAAGACAGGGAGATGATGAAGATGGAGCAAACCAGGTGTACAGTATCCCACTGACTTGTAGAACCAAGACTTGTAGAACCAAAAGGGTATTAATCATTCTCATTGAAAGCAATAAAGAGCATATTCATTGACAGAGAGGTAATATAGATTTCTACAGTGGTGGAATAGAACGTGTTTTATGTAAGTCAATTTCTCTGGCAAAATAGCGTCAATTTACACACTGTACAAAGTACGAATTACATAAAAATTCAGAAATTACCACAAAAACATTGCCAAGCGAGGCTCAAAACTACATGCGTCTAAGCAACCAAAAGGGTGTGGAATGCATGTAGCTTTAAGCCTCGGTCTAATTTAACACAGGTTGTGTGTATTTGCATACTCCTAATACATGAAGATAAAGTGCTATCAAACTTAACCCTATTTCATTGACAGATCCACCACTACTTTAAAGATAAACAGCAACTTTGATACCACATCAATAAAAATCAATTCCCCCCTGCAACTGCAAAAAAGAACGGAATGCACTAAAACCTACAAACATGGACCGGACCATCTGACTGTTTATGTACAAAAAAAAAAAAGTTAAATGATCTGTTAACAGCACATCAAACAATTTCACGAGAAAAACGAGTCATGAGGTATGTTGTGAATCGAACAAGAAGATAATATCCACACAAAAGGAGGCAACACTACACAATAGGAAATCTAGTGTCATTTCCTTTTCCTTCCACAGTTCAAAGCACTTTAACTTCATAAGATGTTTAATACTCTTCTATAATTTACAAATTAGATACAAAACACACAAAACCTGCATTATTAATATTTTCTAAAAAATTCTCGGAAACAAAGAACGTACACCACCCTGAGTACCCCTAGCTACGCTCGCTACCGCCTCGCGAGGGGGTAGTTCGGTGTCGGATGATAAAGCGTCGACGAGGGGGGCGACGACGGTGCCGACGGCAGGGGCATCTCATATTCTGTGAGAAGTGAGAAATGATCCGAAGGGATGCTTGCATTGGGGCAGCCATGAACCTTACTTGTATCTATCCATTCAAAGTCCATGGGACCTAACACACCAAGGACAGACATAGCCTGGCGAGAGAAGAAGATGTAATCGATGATACCCTTGAAGTCATAGGTATAGTTAGTGAAGCGCATCGGGTTGTTCTGGTAAACCCGTTTCAGCTGGAAAGAGTGGGTGATGTGGCCGTTCGTCTCAGAGTTGGATGAGAAGTTACGCAGGACCTTATAATTGAGATCTTTAAAGTCGGGATGACGGACGGAGATTTTACCCATCTCAAGATACTCAACAACACCTGTAAACAAAAATAAAAACTCAATTAGTTACATGGATTTCACCTTCATTGAATTCTGGCAACACCAGGGGTCTGTAACATAAAAGAGATTTGATTAATAGAAAATTATTTGCATCTTTATGATACATGTTTTCCCATAGGCTTACGATTAATATCTATCGTAAGTTTACTTACATCTTTTACGTTACAGGCCCTAGTTTTGGTAACAATAGAAAACAATTGTTCCCAATATCGAACGAGCATACTGGGTGGCTTTCCACCAAGTTTTGTACAGAACACTGAAAAAAGTGAGTAGAAAATGCTCTTACTAGAGGGTGTGGATCAGCTTTGAGAGATATGCCGCTTCAAAGATTCAATCACTTTGTGAGCTGCAGTAAAGCTATCATCATAATGCAGTTTTTAAATTACAGATTAGAAAATGTTCCTCGTTAGTCTAAACAATATTGACATAGAAACTACTTTATTATCGCAAACAAATATCACGTTATGTGTCAGTTTTCTTCACCCACACAACTGCTCATATTCCAAATGCATGGGAATTCACACTTCCCAAGCATATGACCAGAAATGCCATTCACCTTGAACCAGATGGTCAATTCTGCTGACAATCCTTACAAGTAACTAATGGTCAGGATTTGGATGCAAAATTAAACTAAAATAAGCCACAATACATGCAATAATCATCTCCCATCTCCGATACTCCTATTTATTTATGAAGGAAAAGCAACCTGTATATAAATTGAGCATTCCTTTCTATTAAAATGGCTCTTTGATAAAACCAGGGGATTCATTAAGTCAAAGCAAATTCATAACACAAAGTGGGGTATATAATATGAAGAGTCTTTGACCAAGAGGATTTCAGAAATACTGACACACATCACATGGGTGGGCATGCAAGATTTGACAGCACTACTCTAATCTGCTCGTACGATAAAAATTAGCCCCTTAAATGACAAAGTAGCCCAAAGATTTTCAACGGTAGCCCTATTTTGTACATTATTTGCAGGTCAAACTGGATATGTTAATCTCGCACTCATGTTCAATCTGTGACATTTTACGGTTTATGGACAATTCTTACAAGTGAGCAAAATTTATTTATTATAAATATAATAGTGCTGAAGAAGAGAATATAGGAGATATATCACTGATGAGGGAAACTAAAATCTATGTATGTCTTAATGGAACATGATACCATTAAGCATCCACTTGATTCCTCAAATATACTTTCAACAAAAAATAGTGAAAGTCTAGGTGTGCCAAATAATAATATGTACATTGACAACAGGGGAAGTTATTAATTAATCATTTTGCTAGAATTAATAGATTTGATAGAATTTAACCCCTATATCACAGTTTACAATGTAGACAATAACGTTTTCATAGAGTATTTGAAACTGTTTAACCCTAATAGAGCCGGGTTATTTGGACCCATCTCACAGCCGGGGGGGGGGGGGGATTCCGCCCCCCCTCAGATCTCGGCCGTAGAACGCGCGATCGCGACGAAAATTGGCACGTATGATGCTTGCGGCGTACTCTACCGAAATGTATGGTTACTTTTTCAAAAAAATTGTTGAAATAATTAAATATGCTAATTTATGCATGAAATAAGTTTTGGGCTCTTAATCACTAATTAAATCTCCAATTGAGCTGATTTCTTTTTGAAAATATTCCTTTTAGCATTCTCTACAAATTTGTTAAAAAAAAATTCATTATCGAAATAGATTTCATATGTATTTCATTGTTTTACGAATTTCTTATGTATTTCTTTGTTTTTTTACCTTTTGTTTTTGTTGTGTTTTTTTACTGATATTTGTTGCAGACATTATTTGAGGCAAAATGCTGCAAAAATAAATTAATTTGAGCCATTAAAAGTAAAAATATTCAAGTTTTTATGATATTTGAGTGAAAACGCAATTTGCATTGACTTTGTACACAAAATCACGTTTTTGAGGAATTTTGGGGTTGACAAATTTTTTTCAAATGGGCGTGGCACGAAAACGGTATGCGCGGGCGCGGCGAATTTGGTCTCAAAAGTTGCGCGATACTTGAAAGAAAAAAGTCATGACGCGTCACGAAAAAATTTTGGCGCATGTGGGAGATATTTGAAAAAATGTTGAGGGGGGGGGGGCGGAATTAAAGTAGGCAACATCTTAATAGAAGATTCCAATTGGTTCCAAACAGTAATTCCAGATATCAATGGACATAATTCTTTGACATACATAGTTCATGCCAGAATGAGTAGTACATTACCATATTATAAAATCTGACACCTCCTAATCACATCTAGAAGGACTACAAAGTTTCAGAGGTGCCAATCATTAAGGGATATGCATAAGAAGTGTTTTTAAAAGAGTAAAAGGCTATCATTCCAAATGAATACTAGTAGTTGAGAGTATGGTTATTGTTGTCAAGTTTTCTGTCATTTTCAGATTTGAATTTGTACCTCTAGCAGAACGGTTGGCATCTCTAATGCTTTGAGTTTAGCTACTCACCAGAGTCAGGTAAGGAATTGAGATCCCCACACAAGACTAATGGAATGGTTCCAGGTCCTAGACTGCCTGGTCCAGCTGAGCCTGCTCCACTACCCCCGCTACCAGCTCCACCTCCTCCTCCTCCTCCAGGTCTGAAGCTCACAGACTCCTCCTCAATAATCTTCTTCAATTCATTCATCAGCATCATTGTTTGAATAAGCTTGACATCACTGAACTCAGGATCCCAGTGAATATGAACATTAGCAACGAGTAGCTGCTGTCGAGCTCCTGCTACCTCATTGGGGAACCCTGTCAACATGATACGTGCATACACAGATTCATTCATTCACTCAAATATGTGACTATTGAATCAATGAAAGATACGGGTAGCGGCTTCAATTTTACAAAATGTTCTCCCAGCGACCCTGCGATTACATAGATCTATAATGATCTTGTTTCTTTACAGGCATGCAATATTACAATGTATGCACAGTTTTCACTCCCTTGGGAGCATTCCAACAGGGTGCTACAAAGCCAAATTGACCAAATTGGTCCTTTCCAACCAGTTCTCAATAATCACTGGGTAGAGTGCGGGACCATTAGGATAAATTTATAGCCAAAGGAAATAAACATCAGGAGTGGGATTCAAATCTACAAACCGGAGGTTGAAAAGCGGGAGTCAGAACCACTATACAGTCCAACCTCATTATAAAGAGCACTGATATAACAAGATCTTGTTATAACAAGGTAGTTTTTCTGGTCTCATCTCTTGTATTTCATTGTATTATGGCCCTGATAATACAAGGTTTCAATATAAAGAGATAATTTCTCTAGTCCCAAGAACAAGGTTTGACTTTACCACCACACTTTAAGTAATGCAGCTCCCAAAGATGAAAAGACTAATACGAATTGAATTGAATTGAATCCAAGAAGCTGGAATTGCATCTTTTGATAAAGATGCCAATTCCATTCATAAATGATAGATGTTTGTCACTCACCTGATCCCTCATAGCATCCCTCTCTGGTCTCAAGTAAAGCAGCTAAACCAATATTGTCTTTCGTCATCACCCTGTTCAACATGTCTTCTGAACCCTCAGCATTAGCCATCGCAAGTTGGTTGAATTCTACAAGGTGTTCTTTCACAAGTGCAAATCTGTAAGAAGAGGTTTCGTTTAGGGAATAACACTTTACCTCCAGATTTAAACGTTCTTTTATTTTACATAACAAACTATACTTCGTTGTAGAATTTGGGAGGAAAATTGTATCACAGATGATCGACAGAGTAAAGAAAATTTCAAATATAAAAGATCCCGGTGTTTGAAATCTGTATAAGCGTGATAATAATGAGTTTACTGTATGTTATCAACGTGGGGAAAAATCAATTAGGTTTTGGAAAAACTATATGATTGTGATAGAAGTCTTTGTAATTTGCAGAAAAATTGACAAAATCGCAGAAAGTTTGCATCTGGATAATACATGCAGATTAGGGAATGATAACAAGAAAATTTTAACATGAAGCTTGAACATAATTCTTCTGTTCTGTGTGGTATGAAATGTCTGAACACAAAAAGCAGAGTGAGCAAACAAAGCTACAAATTTCAATTGCAGGAAATAATTTTCAAGGTATCGCATCACAATTTGCTATGCATTTTAGCAGGATTGCTACACAAAATATAATTTGCGTAGCAACTTTTTCACATAGAACTGGAAAAGTTTCCTCAAATGTCTAAAACTGCTTATCAAGTGTGAAAAGTAAAATTATTCCCTGAATTGTGTATATTTTATTGTCTAAAAAGGAACAAGACCAGTATGCAAAACATTATTTTTAGTTCTCATGAATTAAAAAAAAAAAAGACAAGAGTGTTTTCAGAATAGCATGTTTGATTCTTGTTACTTACTTGCTTGTCCTGAAGAAGATAGCACAGCCATCAACATATTTTCTGTCCTCCTCTGACATGGTCTTTGCCCTAGACTTGGGGCTGAACACACTGTCATAGCCCTGCTGCTTCAATGCTGGGCTGAAGAAACTGTAATACTGTTCTGTTTCAACCTCCTGCATGTGGGACAAACACATGACAAGATAGGACTAAGTGTAAAAGATGAGCAGTATGCATTCACATTTAAAATGATCACTACTTTTTCACTCTGCTACTTAAACAGAAATTTCATGAATCAACAACATATAATGGTTTGATGATACAGCATTACACAATTTCTCCAAAGTTTTAAGTATAAAACCTTTCTATGTGATTCTCAAATTATGGAGTAATTCAGATTCTAAAAGCATTTGGAACTAGATGAATCCTTGACTGCGCACAGTCAAAATTTATGCTTCCACCATCACGAAATCAGAAAGATATTAACACTTCTCCCATGCCATAAAAAATCAGAAACATTTTGGGTGATTTTTATACATTTTGGGCCCTGTGACTAAATTTCATCAGCTCGTCCTCACATACATAATTAAGCTACGTTTGGAAGAAATTGGTTCACAGTTATTGTGGTACATGTAAAAACCCATTTTGGTGATATTTTACAATTTTTTTTGGCCCTTTGACCTTTGAACGTCTGAGCCCATAATCTAATCAGTTCATCCTTCCACGTTTATAAATGCTTGAGCCAAATTTGGTCAGAATCAATTCCACGGTTCTGGAGTTATAGCGGTAACAAGCAATTTTGGGTGATTTTTTTACCAGTTTTTTTTTTGTCCTGTAACCTTTGACCCCCTGAGCCCAAAATCCAATCAGTTCATCCTCACATTCTTATACATACTTGAGCCAAGTTTGGTTACAATCATTTCAACGGTTCTGAAGTTATCGCAGTAACGAGTCTCGGACGGACGGACAACCCGAAAACATATAGCCTCCAGCCCTACCTAACGGTGGCGGAGGCATAACAATTGAATAAAGAAGAAAGCATTATATTGTTTTGAAGAATCATTATCATACATAATAAAGATTATTATATCCATTTTCTAGTAAATATCAATGGCACACATCTGGTAAAGATAGGAGAGAATGTGATATAATTGAGCACTAGTGTTTACTAACCTGGAGACAAATGATGTCTGAGCTAGCGCCTAGTATCTCATCCATGATTCCTTTACGTCTGTACTCCCATTCCAGTGCCCATGTAGGGCAGTATGGGTAGATCTGCTTGGTTGCATACTTGTCACATAAAACGTTGTAACTCATCACGGAGAAAATCGCTGTAAGATTGGTAGAAAATGAGATGTTTGGATTAATTAGTTTGTTTATGGTTGTTTGTAACTTTTTCTTCATGTACACTACTCAAAATAGGTTTGGACCATCAATTTTAATATTCAAGGTTTTAAATTTTCAAACAAATGCTACTGTCTTACATGTGGTCAAGCACACTGTGATCATAGATTTTCACACACGAGTGACTTACTTTGTTGGATGATTCAAGAGTCGAAATTCTTTACTCATTTCAATTTTTGTTCATAACAACAAACAATGCCTCATGCTCCACCACACATCCTAAAAACTGAGCCCATAGTAAAGTGAAACAATTAAAAGTGGTTCCTCACTTCCAGTCTATATTTCTCCTTTTAAGCTTTGAGGACAAATAACAATACACTAAGGTCTACACAAGGGTGCAAGGCAGTGTTCACACAAGAGATTTGTGAGACATGTTGTGCAAGGTGCTGAAAATGTACATATTCAAGGTTCAGAGCTATACATAGAAACCTACATGTGATCATGTAAGCAAAAAGTTCCACTATACTTCATTTAACCTGCATCTTAAATATTTGAAGCGTGATTAATAAAGAATGAAAATGAACAATGTCAAAGCAAAAGATAGGTTGCTAAATGTAGAATGATGTGAAAATGACAAAGAATCTCAAGCTTTGACCTGAGGTAGAGCTTTCTCTCATCATTATAGTGCAACTTACACACTCATCAAACCAAGCAGAAAAGGTGCATCAATGGAAGTGTTACACATTAGTCGCACTGATACATTGTATACTTGTAAATATTAGTCCTGCTATCTGATTTCTTATGTACTTAAAGGTTGATAAACAAAGCTAGTATAATCTAATACACCTATACGCCTTTAAATGAATATGTTTACATGCTCTCCTCTTCTTCATGTCAATGCCACTTTCATCTCCTGTTGATGCTGTTGCCAAGCAACTCGTCATTCTAACACACAAACACATTTTATCTCTTGTACTTAGTGAAAGCAGTGGAAAAATCACAATTCCTACAATGTATGATTTCTTATTGTGTTATTATACATGAAAGTAATTCTAATTTGCAGGGTATGTTGTGTGGCTTAATTCTATTTCTTTAATTCAAGGTAACAAAAACTGGGAACTCTAGTCTCCGTAGAAAGGGAAAGGAAAATAGTTTCATGTCAATAAAATATTTTAGCAAGAAACAGACAAAGTGGCAATTGTAGACAGATTCTATTTTGATCTAGGCAGAAACAATAAGGGTAGTCACTATAGACAGGTGGTCACTAAGACAGGTTTGACCATGTTATAATCTGAGGATACATTGTTTTCTCACCAGAAGGTTTGGTTCTGCTTGGATTGGCAACATGGATCCAAGGTCGAGCTGGAGGCAAGGTGCCTGGAGCTAGTACAAACAAAAACAAACACAACCAAATTATTCTTTCTGTGAACTGAATTATTTTCTGGTGTCAAATAGTCATAAGTATAAATGTTCAAAAAATGGTAAAAATCCAAGTTACTATGTAGTATGTAATGGATCTGTCTTTTAACCCTCTCATTCCCTAAGTCGCAATTTGGCGCCATTGAACACTGTTAACAAGGAAGAATGAATCTGCTCTTGTTTCACTATATGCTGCCCTCTACTGTTGAGTTATGTACCATTGGAAAGCCAGAGAGTGCAGCTTCCCCGTGAATACATACAGTAGGGGTATTGTCAGTTCTTTTATGACAAATTGGATTGAAAATACAAATTGTGATTTTCTCAAAAAGTAGCCGGTACTGAGAGGGTTAATAGCTTTATGAAAAACAGAAGGTATTCGCAGTGTATCGTAAAGAGGATTCTCTGCATGACTGTTGACCTTTCTCATCTCATCCACGTAGGATTATCACCGAATACAGGAAAGGGTCACCAGTCATATGTAGGGTCATACATACCTACAAGAAGAGCAATATAAAAAGCAACCCTGATCTTGTATCAATACTAATCTTCTCCAAACGGAATGAGGTTCTCAGAGGTGCCAACCAAAAATGGATTTGATTGAGGGATCAATAATCATCTCTTCCCAACATAGGGATACAGCTGATGTCCAACTGTCTAAGAGTTGCTAACTGACGTATTTTCATATAAATTCAAAGTTTTAATTACAAGTAAATAGCTGCAAGTTCTGTATCGTCAATTTTCTATCACTTTCGTTCAGCTGCTATGTGATCCATATTTTAATTTTTAGCTCATGATTTCCCAGAACGATTGGCATCTCTACTGACTAGCTGGACAAAAAGATGACACACATTAGCAAGGATTTCTATTTCAAAACAGGTAGATATATAGCTGATTAATCAAAAGTACATGTGAATAGTTCCTGACTGAGGATGTAAAAAGGGTAAATGCCCCAGTCACATAGAACCACAGAAGCAAAAAGATACAAAACGACTCTTTGTTTGCAGGCAGTCAACTTAACAATGAGTCGTGTTCAATCATACAACTTCCGGGAGTTTATGTCACTAAGGCTTAAGCGAGGAGATCAGGGTGATGGATTACTGACATGATTAGGTTCTCAATTTATCAAGTTTCTGTACTCCAATGTAGAGCTGAAGAAGATACAAACATTGTATTTCAGATTTACATTAGTGTAGTTTTAGACATATTTTAACTTACGATGTATGTGGTCTAGCATGTATGATAGGAGCTTGTGTGTTCCTTTGGGTTCATTGTAGATACCCATGACATCTGAGGCTAGGGGATTCCCCTTCAGACCAAGCACCTGTAGTGTGATGATAAGCCGACCAAGCTCATAGGGTAGTAACCTCAGCTGGTTGTTATTCAGCATCAATTCCCTGTCAAGGTGAACACAGAATTATCAGATTATCATTGTAAAAAAAAAATAATGCACTTACATATTTGTAATACAAGCCAACTGGAGAATATTCAAAACTCCAACTCCAGCAGAAATGGAGAGATAAAAGAAATACACAAAAGTGATGATTCCCATCATCCTAAACCATGATACATCAAAAGATACATTGTGTGCAAATGTAATTTATAGGTTAAGAACAGGCCCATACAAAATTGCATTCCATTCATTCATTTAGCAAAATACAAGCAATTTGAACATTTAGAACTACATGTAGATGAATCCTCAACCGCACGACGTCAATATCTATGCCTCAGCCATCATAAGATCAGAATAAAAGAATACAAGTTAAAGAACCTGGTTAAAACAAAATAATGAACGTGCAAATAAAACACAAACACATCAGCGCTTTCATGTAATGGCAATACACAAAGACCTACCCACACACCTATAGGCAATGTTCACGTTCAAGTCAAATTCAAAGTCACAAACCCAAATCCAATCACAAAGCAAGCAACAGAAACATAGCTACAAACAGTCGTAAAGATATACCTTCAACAGTAATGCACTATCAATAATAGCATAAATCTTCCTTCTTAATACTAAATTTTGGGTGATGATGAAAAAGAGCAATAAAGATGAAGAAACAAAGTCTGATTTTTTTTCTTTTTTTTGGTGAGTCAAACTTGATGGTATCCTTTGAAAAACTAACTGGAAAGGAAAAGTAAAGTCACTTTTGGATCACCACAGATCTTATGGTACTCACAGATAATCAACATGATTTGATCCATTTCCCAAAGGATTTGGGTGTATTTCCTGATAGATATATCTTTTGGGATAATCTTCTTCCCGTTTATTCTGGGTAATACTGCCTCTAGTGTCCCACATTTTATAAGGTAAAAGGTCATAATCATTTGAAATGGACAGTTCTGTTAAAAAAATAATTTGGGATTACCTTGTTAAGATTCAAATCTTTTTAACTTTTGATGACACCAAAGCATGACTGATGTTCTCATTTTGTGAGGTCAAAGGTAATGCAATCATATATTTTTATTCTCAGTTAAAAATCACAATGATTTATCTAGATTTTTTTTCTGCCTATCCGATTTGATAATATATGATAAAAAAGCATTATAAATTAAAATGCATCCTGATGCTCCATCTTTCCTTCTCGTTGAGACAGAAGAGCTCCCATCAGATGATAGAGAGGAGCTTTTTTCACAGAGTTCCTTTCAGCAAGAAATTCATCTACAAATGTCCTGCACTCAATCTAGAAGATGTGAATATAACCCTGGCAGAAATATTCATTCCATGAAATGCTTGCGCCAAAAAATACTACAAAATATATTCTACAGATTATCATCTTGTACAAGATACCCAGCATGAATGTTTTAAACATAACCAGTAATGTTGGATCAAAAGGTCTCGCAAAGAAACATAACTATGAGATTGGGCTATGATTTGAAGGTCAAATTCAAGATAGCAAATTAGACCCCAAAATTACGACAAGCATCGCTTTCCCTAACACCCAGCCTAACGTACAAAATGAATGCTAACTACAATCTCTGCACTCAATACCACTGGACACCATCAACACAGACACAAACATTAACATCAGCTCAGCAAGCAAACATCAAATTCACCAGAACCATCACCATCATCGCGGATGCCATCAATATCAACATTACAAACATCATGAACCTTGCTATGTAGACTTGACAAGTTTCTTTTTAATTCATTCATTTTTCAACTTTGCTTGGTTAACATCGCTTGTATTTTGATCAAATTTGATACCATTCTGGTGATGTGGGAGCGATGTAGATAAACGTACCTGAGTGAGATGAGGTCCCCTATCTCAACTGGCAGACTTCTTAGCTTGTTGTAGGAGAGATCTAGCTTGATAAGATGAGTTAGCTGACAGATATCAGCAGGCACTCGGGTCAATTGATTGTCAGTCATGTACAGCACAGTTAAATGGTTCAATTTCCAAAGCTGCGGACTGATATTGCGTATAGTACCTTTGAAACCAAGAAATACAGAAAAATTACACATCGCCATCTTGTTCACAACATAGAAAGGTTGTGAAGTCTGCTCATCTGAATACAAATGTGTGCATCATAGAAGTATATGGCAGACATGACTAAAATACAGAAAAATCAAGAGAAACAAATGACAGCATGAAGAAACTTGGAAAATAAATTATGAAGTAATTACTCCATGTATTTTGAATGATATTAAAACAAACAAAAAACATAAATTCAAGTATGTGTACATGTACATGCAAATGAGCCTTTGAAAATGAAAAAATTGTTCTGTGCTTTGTTTACTTTATCATTGAGAATGAGCTGGGGATGTCTTGATTGATCTGTATGATTGTGTTTGTTGACTTTCCTACCTGTAAGTTCTAGGCCCTCCCAGTGGGACTTCTTGCCTCCAATCACCTCGTCCTGTGACATGATCCTATGACCCCTCTCACGAGACATCCCATTGTGGCCTTTGCTGTGATTCGATGAAACTCCGTTGTGATGGCTGTGGTTATCGTACTTTTCTTTTTCATATTTATCTTTGGGCATCCTGGTGGCCTCTACAAAGATGAACACAGAAATCAGAAAATAGTCAGGTACATTTAAATTAAAATATAAATATGCAGGAGGATACAAATTAAAATGTAGAGCACCAGTTATAAAAGGTCAATTTATTGCAGTTTCTTGGTCACTTTTGGACCAATCCTATCCAACTCACTGCGGTTCCCTCTCAGTTTTCAGAGAGACCCATGCGCGCCGGGCTTGACTAATGTAGTAAACTATACTTCCACGTTCGTCCATAGCGGTGCATGTCTCTGCCGAACTGAAAACTGAACTCAGAACGCTACCAGAATAAATTGGATGGGATCTGATTCTGTCCTAAAGTGACCAAGAAACTCCTATAAATTGACCTTTTGCCCAGATCCAGATGTTAACAATGCAAGTCATTGGTGTCCATTGTCGTTAAAATTAGACTATCAACAGTCTGCCATCCATGTCAAAGGGAAGATAAAATCTCGCTTTTTTTAATCAGGGTAAATCCCATTCATTCAATTTTGTGGGGGAACGGAAGCGCAGGAACTTTACCAAAGTTCTAAGCCACATAAAATTGGGATAGCGGATTTAAAAAGGGTGATTTTCTCGAAATTTAAGATCATCAACTCTCTGTAATAATTCGGAGAGTTAGAGAACGTGCATTGAGCGAGACCGTGCGCGCGGGGCTGGGCTCATAGTGCCGCGCACTACATGAGCCAAGCCCCGCACCACGTGCACGATCTCGCTCAATGCATATTGCTCGGTCTCTAATTCTCAGAATTACAGACGCTGGATGGCGATTGCGAAGTGGTCAAGAAACTTCTACAAATTGACCCTTTCCCCCGAGCCGGATGTTTACAACAGAGGTCATTGGTCTTCATTGTAATTAAAATTGGACTGTCAAAAAGTACATGGGACTCTGTCTGCTACGAACTAGGAAACAACAATAAAATATTTTTTTTTTGAGACCTGGTAAGTCCCATCCATTATAATTTGTGGGGGAAAGGGAGGGTTGAAGCCTTCAAAAGTTCCAAGCCCTATAAAATTGGGATTTGGGATTTAAAATGTGTAATTTTGAGGGGTTTTCTAAAAAGTTTTTCTACTACTACACGGGTGGTATAGCATAATAATCATAATAATAATACACGGCTTTTATATAGCACTTATCAACTCTTCAATAGAATTCTCTAAGTGCTTTACAATTTTTGTTCTCTTTTGTTCTCTTGAATTGTAAAGCGCTATGATACTCTCTGTTTTTAGCGCTATATAAATAATCAATATTATCATTATTATTATTATTACAATTGCAGCATTATTATCCTGGCTTTAGCAGTGCAGCTATCGGGCGCATCTGCTTTATCAAGGAATAAATTCCTACCAGGTACCCATTCACCTCACCTTGGTTGAGTGCAGCACAATGTGGATGAATTTCTTGCTGAAGGAAATTGACGCCATAGGTGAGATTCGAACCTACGATCCTCTGGTTGAAAGACGAGAGTCAGAACCACTACACTACGGCGCCTCCACTCCATAGCTCTCTGGAGTAGTGACAATGTCAAAAAATGTCAAAAACTATTCCAGAGAGCTATCCGTAGCTAAATTTTACTACATAAAGACCCAATTTAGCTCCCCTGAAACTCTCCTTGAGAGCATCTAGGAGAGCTATCTGTAGCTCCCCTGCAAATTCTTAAATTCAGTCCCTGTATTCTGTAAACTACGATTAAGCCGTGTTTTTCCAGAGAGCTGAATGGGTGTTCAGCAGTGCACATTTTAGCGGAATGATCACGTGGTACCATTAGACCAATCAGCTGACTGGAACTGTCTAACTCAGTCTAAGTTGCAACTGACACTGTTTGTTTAATAAGCCAAATCGCATTATCGGTATGGCGAGAATTTCAGGCATTAAACACCAGGTGGAATAACTACCTATGCCCGAAGCCTTCAGACTAAGTCTTG
>BQKZ01000963.1:0-16803 GCA_036244855.1 Temnopleurus reevesii
GCAATTTTATGTAAAACATTTTGAGGCCGTTCGTGGATTTGGCAAACGGCGTCAAAGAAAACGCAATTTTATTAAACTGACCATTTTGAGGCCGTTCATGGATTCGCAAACGGCGTCAAAGAAGTTGGGAATATAGTAGAACATTTTGAGGCCGTTAGTGGATTTGCAAACGGCGTCAAAATGTGTCATATGTAGACGTACATTTTGACGCCGTTAGTGGAATCGCAAACGGCGTCAAAGAAGTCGGTAATGTAGTAGAACATCTTGAGGCCGTTAGTGGATTTGCAAACGGCGTCAAAATTGTTCCATATTATAGACGTTCAATAAGGCCTTAAAATCAGTCGTATGTTACAGACGACCGATTCAACGAATTTCGTCGTTGTAAAATAACGCCTTGTATGGCTGTAGAAAGATATAAAGGAAAGAGGAAGGTGGCTACGATTGATATTCCTATAAACACCAGCAACCAACACGAGCGACCGGAAATACGTCAGAATCTTGCGAGGTCAACCCCAACACCGACAGACTTCAGGTTTAATTGGTGTTGAGGCTGGTGTTGGTGTTGCTGCAACACCAACACCAGCGTTCCACACTGTATTTGAAGTCACCCACTGCATGTACTGAATAAAGAGATACTGTGCAAAGTGATGCTGGGGACCTAACTACGATTATATTAAAGCCGCACTCATATTATCATTGACATCACAAATATGATCTAAAACAAAAGAAAATAATTAATGAAATATTAATTTTTCTTATGCAATCAACTAATAGCATGAAATCGTTAGAACTAGATACGTCACTGAGGTATTGTTGGAAATAGTCCTGTGTTGTCCAGTGAACTTGAGCCAAGTTGAGGCCTTGTCGGACGAGATTAAGCGAGCGGAAGTCCGCTGGATAGAGCCCCGACGCAGCGGCTGGATTGTCCGTCATGCTCCGCTGACCGGAGTAAACACGAAATCAGGACTAGTATCAGCTTTCACGTCTGTACCTCTCTCTCTGTCTGCTATTCATGTAGCATCATGATGAAGTCCATTATGGTGTAACCACCAATAAAACAACCTTTGAACATTCGCTCAATATCGAATGACGTTGTATAAAAAAAAAAACATATTATAAGCAGAAACATACTCACACTCGCAGTCGGCGTCGATCTCCAATTGCTTTCTTGCACGTGTACGTGTGCGCGAAGTGTCTCCGCGATAAATTACCATTTCTTATTTGTCTGGTTACGAATACAGTCTCATTTATTTTCTGTTGCATCACACAGAAATAATCTTCGAAAAAATCTCCTTGTTTTGACGAATTGACTTGAAAATGATCCAATTTTCAACGTCAGGAAGAAGATTAATTGTCTCCAGCATAAGGAGTGTCTGGCGGACATCATCTCTGGGATCACAGAATGGAGGGAATGTGAAACAAGCTTCCAGCGCTGCAGCTGCAGCAGGTGAGCATGTTTATGAATTTTTATGATGATGGAAGTCTATAATTAAAATAGGCACGCACCTTATTATTTCTGAGCAAATATAGAACAGTAAAATATATCATTTAATCACTGCAATTGGTATCACTCGAAGGAGAATATTGTCGTGCCGCGCACTATAAGGGAGAAAATACTGGTTAAAACACATATAACGATAATTCTGACAATATCTGTATGAGACTATGAGGAACAGTTTCCGACAACGTCTTTCAAACTAGTAGTTTTTGGAACACATTTAAACTTAAACGCACGCACTGCTCTTTGCCGATCAAATAAACGATAATTCTCAACTTTATTGCTATATTTTTTACTTCCTAATGTCATATAAATTCTAAAGACTAATAGGAAATAGGATAAAATCATTGGTATTAAAGAAAACTTACGATTTTGTGCCCAGTTCTTGACTGCATTAGCAAAAAATTATGTTTGCAAAGGCTTCCTTAGTCCCATGCATAGACAAGCAACAGAGTTTTTCTAGCGCGTATTTGCCATAGATAAAACGCGCATTTTGAATGCGTGCCTTTTTATTACGCATGAGCGGACTATACTGGAAAAGTGCGCCGGCCTTCCAGTCCATGCGCCTCTTCTGCCTCTGCCTCTTCAGCTTCATTTCATAACATTCACAACAACATCATGAACATACTAGACATTGGGGGTGTTTGGCTTAATTGCAGAATACCCCACCACAGAGTTAAGCCTATGAGAATAGACTACATATATGTGCCTCGTTATCAAAATGGTGCGGTATTCTGCAAAAAGTGCAATTGTTCCGGGTGTTTTTCAAAAGTTTCAATTAATCGCAAGTTGCAGTTGATCGGAATGCGCTAATAAAAATCATTGTTTTATGAGCATCTTGCAAGAGGCCAGCGCATGTCATGCGTAAATAAAAATTCGCATTACAATAAAACTGGTTTGCAGTTGATTTGCGATCAATTGCAACTTTTGAACAACAACCCTGGCCCCCAGGGATAGTCCTTAGTTGAGTAATAGTAAGTACATGAAGTTGTAAATACAAAATGTAGTGCATAGCTGGTATCAAAATCTGTAGACTTTTGGTTTTTATGACTATGCCCCACTGTTTTTACATTTATTGAATTCTTGTTTTGTATGTAACGCACACAAATTCTTTCAAACTACACATTTGGCATGAATTTGTTCTTCTTATTTATGGTTTAATGGCACTCTTACTTAGTAAAAAAACATGCCAAGCATGAATTTGAAGATAATTGTTATTTTAATCCAAAATCATTTACGTACAATAATACTCTACTATCAGTATTCATCTGTTTACATTGAATCCATCTTCTTTTAACCTGCAGATGCTAAAGAGGATGGAAATTTGGAAGGGAGAGCTCTTTATCTGGATGCACAGTCTACTACTCCTCTGGTAATCAAATTTTCATATTCCGATAGCGAAGTTCGACTCTACCCTAGACTATTCAAGCCTTTTTCCTTTTACCTCTCGGCTGTCTAAATATCAAACTTAGGATTTATATGAAAACAACTCAGTCTGGGGTTAAGTTGAACCTGGCTTTATAACATTACACATATTCTGCAATGTTCTGTGATGTCTCGTAGTAATCAACTAGCAGGTCCCAATCTGGTCAACCCACTCTTTCCCCCCCCCCCCCCAATCATCCCTTCATTCTACCACTCCCCCATTAGCAACCACCAAAGCTATTTTTGTTAAATATAAGTGAGGACATGTTCCTCTCTTTCTTTATTGTGAGGACATGTTCAAGCAGGAATTGAAGACCCTTTGTTTAGCTGAACAGCCCACCAGCTTTAATGGCAAATGATCTATAGGCCTACCCCTTTCAATTTATGCCAATTTTGTTTGTGTGTTTTCCCTGTGCAGGACCCGAGAGTGATGGATGCAATGATGCCCTACTCTGTTGCGTACTACGGTAACCCACATTCCCGTACACATTCATATGGATGGGAGTCAGAGGAAGCAGTGGAACATGCCAGACAGGTAATAATAATATTATAGCTTTTGATTACCCAGGGTAGCCACATCGGTCTGTGAACTATTGTACTTGTGGGCCTTGTACTTGTAGAGCGTGATGGATTCAAATATGCATGTATAATGCATGCATGCAACTAAAGCACATTATCCACTTCCTTTGGGAGCATTCCAACAGGGTTCTCAAGGTGCTGAATGGTGCTTGATCCAGACAAGGTCACCTCCTACTGGGTTCCGAACTTCCCATTCACACCTTGGTCAAGTGTTGCACATTTTGGATGAATTTCTTGTTGAAGAAAATGAATTTCGTGGGTGAGATTTGAAACTCAACCCTCTGAATGAAAGGTGAGCCTTAGAACCGCTACAATATGACGTTTTTTACTTTATGACTATGATCGTAATCTTCTCTTCTTTTGTTTTGTTCTTTTCTTTCCTCTACTCATCGTTTGTCTCCTCCTTTTCATAATCTTTTCCTCCTTTTTCTTACGATTTTAATTCTTCTTCTTTTCCTCCTCCCCCCTCTTCTGCCTTTTCTTCTTCTTTGTCTTCTTTTCTGTCTCTTCTTCTTCTTTTTCTTTTCCCCCTTAGTCCCTCTCTTTCCTATTCTCGGGGTACATACATGTGTTCATGTGACCATATCAATGCAAATGACTTCTAGATCCATTTCTGTTTTCTTGCAGCAAGTTGCCAATTTGATAGGGGCTGATGCAAGAGAGATTATTTTTACCAGCGGAGCAACAGAATCAAACAACATCTCCGTTAAGGTAATGTTCACAAAGTGTATAGTTTAGGTACCATGTAGCTTTTGCATGTAATATTGTACATGTATATCAGACCTCCCAGCCATAAGGAAATTTTGAGGAAAGAATATGAATTTTCAACAATTTTGACAAAGGTTTCAAGGCCATTTCCGATTTTTCTTGAAGATTTTTATTACTTAGTCCCATGGGAAATAGAATTTCTTTCCTCTTTTTCAGCAAATCTTTTCTCTTTTTCCCATCATAAGGTTTGGGAGGCTTGGTATATGCATGCACAATATTCCCTTTTTATGCCTCCACTGTCCGGATGTGGTGCTAGAGACATGTTTCTTTTCTGTGATCCATTTGACAGCAGTCTGTCCTGTTTTTGTTGTCACGATAAGGTTAAAAAATTATACGGCTCAACTTCATGCGATATTTCAAGAACAGTTCTAAGTAATTGAAAACCTTTGATCTTTTTGGGAAATGGGAAGCACAATAATTTGAGGGAAGTTGGGGTCATTCTTTCAAAAGTCAAAGAACACAGATCTAAAAGTTTGGAGTTCATAAGTTTGGTCCAAGTAACGAAAGTCTTTAAGAACGACCTACGCATGACTGGTATCACCTCTTGTGCTGAATGATAAAGAATTTTATGCTTATGAGACATGTTAACATAGTCCAGTCTTTCTTAAAGTCTGGCGTAACTTTAAGAAGACTTCGATGAAACACCGATCTGGTTTGGGAAGTTTCAAACTCCCTTTCTCCTAAATGGCCTTCGGTAAAAATAGAAGATTCACATTCTATAAACAAATTTGCAAAGTAGTGGGATGCAAAATACAAACAGACTTTTACCAAGGGAATTTAGGGGAAAAATGGGAAGGTGTACACAATTTGATTGCACTGTTTTAAAGTATGGCTGATGTATTTCCAATGTGCTGTTGTACAGTATGGCTGAATTATTTCCAATGTGCTCATTTGCACCATGAAAAAGGAACCCCTGAATGTGCAAAATAGGCACAAGATATCCAGTGGTAGCCCAAAGGCAAAACAAAGAATAGCCCATAAAAAGGGATTAATTCCTACACTGTATTAAAAATATGGTTGGTGTAAAATATGCATGATGATTAGACTTGAAATTCAAATGTTTTGTCTCTTACAGGGTACGGCAAGATTTTACAAGTCAAAGAAGAAGCACGTCATCACAACACAAACGGTAAATTAATTTTGTTTTATATGTACACTTGTAGGTTCGCTTGTAAGTACTGAATAGAGTTTAGTTGGAGGAAAGCCTCAATTGGTATCGTTAAATATTTGATTGGGAATGTTATAATGGAAGATGCATAACAGGAAAATAAAACAAAGATCAAGAGATAAAATTATACACCTGTACTTGTGTATTCTTTTTTTTTTTACAGAGCTGTCATTTATTTCTCATTATCTTCTTGCAGTTCTCTATTCTGTCTCACTTTTGTACCTACCATTTCCATATGTTTTGCACTAGTTGCACTTTGAGTATTATTAATAAAGTGGTTGAAGTACCATATAAATTGTAAGTTTTTATGCCTTCACCACTGTTAGATGGTGCCAGACGCATTATTCATTATTACATTTATTTTTAATTTGTGTAAATTGCTTCTCTCATGTCCTATTTAGCTTTTCGAAAACTTTATTGATATTTGATCATTTCATTCTGACCTTTAGGAACACAAGTGTGTCCTGGACTCCTGCAGAGCATTAGAAGGAGAGGGTTTTGACATCACATACCTTCCTGTTAAACCCAACGGTATCATTGATCTAAATGTGAGTATTGAGGCTAACTTTGCATCACACTGTACAGTATGCAAATAATTCTGGTGGTGCCAAACTGTGCATGGAGTATAAATTACATGGGTGGTGTTAATTTTTTGGAAAGATTTGAATGTGGTCTTCATTGCTATTCTATTCAGTTTCTCAATCAAATCAGATGAAATTATACTAGTTATTTGAAATGTCTTTTTTTACCACAAAAAAAAACTCACTTAAGAATTATATTTGGCATTTTCTGTGTCAAATCTAAATATGTTCTGGACTCAGAACAGAGTTTGGCCGCAAACAGACAACATTTATTGCCAATCTAACCTAGATATGTATGGAAGTGTATAGAATATTTATCAGATAAATTAAACTAGCCCAAAGTCTCGTAATTTATGATTTTATGGGAACTTGAGCTTGAGCTTCTGAAAGCTAATTTTATTTCAAATAGTAAACCAGCCATTAGTTGTGCTATCATACTATCTTCTTTTTTTCTTGTGGGAAGGGGGATCGTTTTCCTTAAGCCCCATCGCTTCCCCCCATCCCCCCCACCCCCTCCAACCCCTTTTTGTACTACTAGTATGCTATCTCCCCTCCTTTTGGCCTCCATTCCTCTCCCTTCAATAGGTTTGTACAGACTGAGCAACATGCATGTATGTTATTATGTTCACGTGACTCATCTTTTTTCTCTATCCTCTATGATTATCCATACTAGGAGCTAGAGGCTGCTTTCAGAAGAGACACAGTACTCTGTTCAATCATGGCAGTAAACAACGAAATTGGTGTGAAACAACCTCTGAAAGAAATAGGTGAGCTGTAGCAAGTAAGACTAAAATCAAATAAATGAAAGTATTGTGATTCATCTGATGAGGACTTGCACATGTACGAAAATTCGCATCCAACAGTGCTTTTCATTAAAGAATGCTAATCATCTGTAACATATGACCAATTACAACCTTATTTTCAGTCTTCTAGAGGAATTTTATAGGCAATAGTAAGCAGAAACGTTTTTTTTTTTTTATATATATTAGACACATGATGTTGAACCAAAGTATGCTGACTAAAATAATGCAGATTGATTCTCCTAACTTATTTATTTTTGCACCATAATTTACATGACTAAAAAGAGTGCAATAATTATTTTAGTGCCCTAAAGGAAAATGAGAAAGCTCTACCTTAGGAATTATATGCAATCACTGAAAAGTGTTGAATTACATCAGTTTAATACATTAAGAATGTTAAATACAGAAGGCTTTCATTAGTCGGGGATGATCAAATAAATTTGATGTACCAGGAAAGTATCACAATCCTTCTTTTATCATCTTCAGTATTTTAAAAACACTCTCTTTTCAAGAGAGAATGTTACATAACATGTTACCCCAATGTAAAACAACAAATTGGGTAAGGCTTAGGAGAAACAGACAGCTATTTCCAATTGATTCAAGTCTGGACAAGTAAAATTTGGAGCATCAAGAATACAATTTCAAGAATTATATCTAGCTCAAAGTGTTTTAATTTCAACTCATATATATTTTGTTACCTTTTTATAGGTGAGATGTGCAGATCCAGGAAGGTGTTCTTCCACACTGATGCGGCCCAGGCTGTAGGCAAGGTCCCTGTCGATGTCAACGATATGAAGATCGATCTAATGTCAATTAGTGGCCATAAGATATATGGGCCTAAAGGTAAGATTTAGATGTAGTCCCAGATATAATGAACGTTGTTATGTCAGTTGCACCTACATTGGTATCATGCAAAATTAGAAGTGCAAAACACTTTAGGAACTGGTTGAAAGATTATTTATCAACCCCTCTCAGAGCCTATTTACCTCGAGGTACAGTTTATTCTTCCTATATTGCTTGGCAGAGAATGATAATAATAATAATAATATGCAGTTCTTACAGTATGTAGCGCTAATTACCTCTGTTCGAAGTCTATAAGCGCTCTACAATCAATGCAGTACTATTACCCTGGCTTATGCTTATGCATTTCAAGGAGTATATTCCTACCAGGTATCCATTCACCTCACCTAGGTTGAGTGCAGCACAATGTGGATGAATTTTTTGCTGAAGGATGTTAATGCCGTGGGTAGTGCTCGAACAGCAGATCTCTGCATGAAAGGCAAGAATAAGAACCACTACACCATGACGCTTCCACAGCTACTTTAAAGCCATATTTGACATGGTATCTTTCAACGTACATACGATTCTACAATTTATTCTTGTATTTTTAATTTCAGGTATTGGTGCTCTGTATGTGAGGAGGAGGCCCAGGGTGAGGGTTGAGGCTTTACAGAGTGGAGGAGGGCAAGAGAGGGGGATGAGGAGTGGAACATTACCTGCACCATTAGTGGTCGGTCTTGGGGCTGCTTGTGAGGTGTCACAGCAAGAAATGGAGGTGAGTAGCAATCCGTGCAATCTTTTTATGAAGACCAGGCCGAGGGTTAGGGTAGAGGCATTACAGAGTGCAGGTGGACAGGAGAGGGGGTTGAGGAGTGGAACGCACCCTACACCATTAATAGTTGGTCACTGGGCTGCCTGTGAGGTGTCACAGCAAGAAATGGAGGTGAGTAGCCCTGGCTAGAGATTAAAGTGGAGGAGGGCAACAGGGGGGTATGAGGAGTGGAATGTTCGCTGCACATTTGGTGGTTGGTCATTGGACTCCCTGTGAGGTTTTGCAGCAAAAAATGGATGTAGGTAATGATAGTTGCAGCCAAGATTGTGCTTCATAAAGCTGTTTGTATAGCCGTTCCGGTGGTACGATACACCCTTGTATCTGTTAGTTAGCACTAGAGAAAGGGTCACCAGTTTTGCACAGAGTCATGTGTACAATGTAGCTTTATGAAACACAACCCTGGTTATAGAGATCATACCAAGATTACTTTACAGGCTTTTCAGAATGGAGGGGGCCATGGAAGTGGAATGAAAAGTGATACACTCCCTGCCTCCTTACTGGTCAGTATGGATGCGGCTGCCTGCAAGGTATCTGAGCAAGAAACATAGGTGGCAATCTATTTGTGCAACCTTCTATAAAAACCCCTTTATGTTAGGGTAGAGGCTTTTTGAAGTGGAGGAAGGGCCAGTGACAATGGATAAGAAGCTGTACTAGACTAAATTGAATCTCTTGGTTCAATGCTGAAATATCTACTAAATGAACCGATGTATCTACATGTAGATCAAAGTATATTAAAATGGCAAAACAGAACAAGAAAGATCAATTAGGTCGCAATTGATGTCATTTTAACTCATTTTCCACGTTGCATAATTTACATTTACTATTTACTTTCAAATTGTTTATTGAATCAGAGTGGACTGTTTATGTGCTGTCATTTTAGAGGTTCATTTCTTCTCTCATATTTCCTCTCCCCTATCTAGTATGACCACAAGAGAATCAGCGCCCTCTCTGAGCGACTCATCAACAAGATCACCAGCGCCCTGCCGGACGTCATCCGCAACGGCGACCCCAACGAGACGTACCCTGGCTGTGTCAACCTCTCCTTTGCCTACGTGGAGGGAGAGAGTCTGCTGATGGCGCTCAAGGATGTAGCCCTGTCATCGGGGAGTGCCTGTACGTCAGCATCCCTGGAGCCTTCTTATGTGTTGAGAGCTATCGGTGCTCAGGAGGATCTAGCCCATTCATCCATCAGGTAAAATTCTTTGATGACTCTTGAAGCTTACAAAGTAGCATATAGATACATGTACATGCCAAGCCTTGAAAATGTTTCCTCAATCAACCAAAAGGCGGAAGCATAAACTCTCCAACCAAAGGGTTGAAGCATAAACTCTTCATAGTCGAATGTCATGCAGGGAAACTAAATGAAAGGTATAGTGATGTGATGCTTCCAAAGCTCATATACCTGCATTTGCCAAACCAAGAGCCTACTTATGTATGGAGAGCTGACGGAGCTCAAGAAGATCTGGCCCATTCATCCATCAGGTAAAACTCATTGGTGATTCTTGAAGCTTTCAAAGTCGCCTAAAGATCCCTGCTGAACCTGGAAAACTTTTCCTTGCTTTTTATGCCTCCTCCGAACAAAGGGCGAAAGAACAAGTTCTCTTGCATGGCTGCCAACTATTACTAATTTGTATTAATCATTACTAATTTTTGCCTCACATTTGTCAAGTTTTGTGTTAAACCCATTAAAGAGTACTTTTTGACAGCATGAACACCATGCATTTTAATATAAAATATGTGACAATTACTCATTTGTAACAGGATTATTTCTAATTTACACTGACTCATGTTGGTAGCTATGCTCTTGACTGTCACATCAGAAGTAAAAAAAAAAAAAAAAAAGGAAAATTAATGGTGTGGAAACAAATATTCTAACAGAAATGAAAGCCTTGAGGAGGAACTCGCCCAGTGTTACATTAGGTAAAATCACTGTTTCCTTGATGCCTTCAAAGCTAGCATACCTTTAAGTGCCATACCTTAAACCTTCCCATGTCTTTAGAGCCATCAGTGCTCGAGTGGGTCTGGCCCATTCTGTTATTAATTAAATATTATTCAAAATGGCCTTTTTTTGTGTGTGTGAAATGTGATTCTTTTAAATATTGAATTTTTATGATTCAGAATCCTGATTAGTTCCTTGTGAATGCCTAAAGATTAAATTTCTGACAATTTGTTTTTCTGAAATTCAGGTTTGGTATCAGTCGATTCACTACAGAGGAAGAGGTGGACTATACCGCTGATAAATGTGTCAAGGAAGTTACACAGCTGAGAGAAATGAGGTAAACCAATCTTCATTTCTAAACTTTGTTTTAGATTTACTGACTCCTCACTGTACAGGGTGCTGTTCATGGATTTCTCATATTGGGGAAAATTGAAGAGCGCCATCTTAGTGTCCTGATGGAGATAGGGGTGAATTTTTGTTTGCATATGTTACACTTACATTCTTACATTTTATACTTAACCGTAGTTACCAATAATTATACACCAATGAATAATCATTCAAAGTCATATTGCCTCGTTCGCAATCGATTTAAGTTTTGGATATCTGGAAATAACCAAATGTAATGGATTTGAATGTCATCAAACACGCTTTACAGATGAGTGATTCCAGTTATTGTATGATGTCTTCCACTCAAGTACACATCCTGAAAAGTGCTACCATTCTGAAGTGGTGCAATCCAAGAGTGACCCCAATTTTTGTTAGTAGTGTATGTTCAAGAAGAAAAATTCCAAGGCCCCTGCTTTTTCATACTTTGTATTTCTCGTTTCGCCATCAACAGTCCTCTCTGGGAGATGGTACAGGAAGGCATTGACATCAGCAAAATCAAGTGGACACAGCACTGAGGAAACGTCACTCAGGTATTCAAATTGTCATACCAAGGCTACCCCAACTCAAGCCAAGTACATGTATGCTTTTGGGGTTTTTGCCTCCATAAATTTTTTTAAATTGTTATGCCTCCGCCACCAAAAGGTGGTGCCGGAGGCATTATGTTTTCGGGTTGTCCGTCCGTCCGTCCGAAACTTGTTACCGCGATAAGTTCAGAACTGCTGGACTGATTTTGACCAAACTTAGCTCAATTATGTATAAGCATGTGAGGAAGAACTGATGAGATTTTGGTTTCACGGGGTCAAAGGTCGCGGTGCCCAAAATTTGTAAAATGTTTTTTATTTCTGATGGCATAGAACAAGCCGTACATATCTTTCTGATTGCATGATGGCGGAGGCATAAATTTTGACCGTGCGCGATCGAGGATTCATCTAGTTTACTATGTTGTCTTGAATTTACTTTTGTTTATTATGTTTTTCGGAAGAGGAAGTAAATGTTCTATTCAATCAATATGCCATCACTCTGCAAATATATGCACAAGGGAGTAAATAAAAATATACAAATGATAATGTATTTACAAAAAGAACTCTTAAAATTATTTGGAATAATAGGCCGGTTTAATAATAGATGCAAATTTTATGCATTTTTTTATACACAATAGTTGTTTTTGACAACCCAAAATTTCGCCTGATGCTTGCCCAAAATGGCAACAAGTAATGTATGCACACTGTATTCCCACTGTATTCCCACTGTATTCCCAGCACTGTACAGACAAACATGTCTACAGTGGCCACCCAAGAGAAACAGAAAACTGGCCACCGTAAACAGGTAACCTCGGTAGAGAGATTCTATATAACATTTTCTTTCGAAGGGAACCAATTTAGGTGGCCACTTTAGACCGGTGGCCGTTAATTCAGGTTTGACTGTAGGTCAATTGTTTTGTACTGATTTATGGTAACTACGGCAAGAAAGGTGAATGAATTTGTATCTATTAGTAAACCTGCCTATTATTATTGCATTCACAATGTTGTAATTGATGAAATGTGCGGCTCCCTCTGTTGCTAATAATATATATTTTTTTTTTTTTGTAATATTGCATTATCTGGAAACCATACCTCATTAATTGTCAACTTGGCAAACATTATTTTAAAAACATTAGTTTTGAGTAGTGAACTTGATGCAGTTTAGTTATCAATGAAGGATTCCACATGTATGTACCACAGAATTACTGTATTGCAAAACTATGAACTCCATTTTCTGTCATATTTGTCTGTTTGCAGGTGGAGGAAAATCTGACGGAGGAGGTCCAAGATGAACTAGAGCTGTCTGTCAGTCCACAGTACATATTTCAGCAGGGTTCAATATTGTCAGATGCTGTAAACATTACAAAGAAAATGAAAGTCTATTCATTTATATTTATATTTTAGGATTGTTCTTCCCTTCATACATGTAGTTTGGTTGTAATTCATAAAGCTGTTTGTAGAGCTACGCACAACTGTACAAACGACCGATGGTCCTTTCTCAAGTGTGATTCTGCGCCAGGGATCATCGATGAGTGAAAGAAGGGATCACCCTCGTTTGTAAAATCGTGGCTAGATCAACAAACAGCTTTCTGAATTACAACACCGGTATGTTCCCTCAAGTGTGCCAAGGGTCACATATATTTCAGCAAATCCATACGACTCTATATGCAGTTCAACCATTATCCCCCCCCCCCAACAAATAAATTGCCATCTCGTCCAATGCCATCTCGTCCAATGACCGTTTCGTCTAAACGCGCTTCGTCCAACATTACTTCGTCTATAAACATTTCGTCCAATAAATATTTCGTCCAATTGCCGCTTTGTCCAATAACCAATTTGTCCAATATCCCTTTCGTCCAATAGCCATTTCGTCCAATAACCATATGGTCCATCTTCATTTTGTCCAATTGCCTATTCGTCCAATCATCATGTGGTCTAGTCCTACTTCGTCCAATTAATGCTTTGTTTAGTGTCACTTTGTGCAATCATCAGATTGTCCAAATTGGACGAAGTGATGTTAGCCCATATGGCTATTGGACGAATTGATTATTGGACCAAACGTTAATGGACGAAATGGCTATTGGACGAACAGGATATTGGACTAACTTGTTATTGGACAAAGCGGCTATTGGACGAAATGAATATTGGACCAAACGGTAATTGGACGACCTAATGTTAGACGTAGCGCATTTGGACGAAACGGTCATTGGACGAGATTGCATTGGACGAGATGGGGATAAACCCGCATACACCCTAATTTTTTCAGCTAATGCATTTAACCCTATGGCATGATGTAAAAAGGTAATAGACAGCCCTCGTTTTTCTGTGGACCCTGCATACATGTGCATACTACACACAAAAATTGTATTTAAACAGCTATTTGTGTGTTAAACTATGGCGAATGGTTGGATTTGGTATAGTGTTAAGAGCAATACATATATCAAGTGATATCGAGATATATACCTAAAGTATTATTTTTGTCAATGTTCATTATTGACTGTTGATTCACATGCGTTGAGATGGAAAGTTTACATTGAGTTGTTTTTTTAACATTCAAGTACATGTATTTGCACTTTTAGGCATGCTTAGTAGAAAGGTAGAGATGTTACCTAAGATTTTCTTTAAAAGTTGTTTTTGCAAGTTGTTTTAAAGACGTTGTGACTGCGCAAAACTGTTATGGATCACTATTAAATTCATTTGTAAATTTTTAGATGAGGTTTAACTTTTCTGGAAATACCCCAATTGCATCTTTGTTGCATGTTATTAAATACGCTGTGTTCATTTACACACATTTCAGTAGTTGCATGGTGTCTCTTGCTCAGCTACACAACCTGAAAACTGGGGCCGGAGAGAAACGAAACAAAAAAGTGATCCATAACTTTTTTAAGAGAGTATAGCAAACATGTTATGACATGTTATATCCCATGATTCTACTGAATTTTAGATCAAGTAGATCAAATCTATATTCAATGTATAGCCAATATATATCTAATGGGTATCGAGGGTCCAGTGACACACCAAAATGATGTTTTGGTATCAAAATGTTCAAGAAAATGTAACTAAAAAGTCAACTAACTAAAGTCAAATGTTTCATTTCATAAAGAAGCCAAATTGCCCTTTCAAATTGTATTTTCATTTTCATTTTCCCAGTAGTGAGCACATGATTGGCATATTTGCATAAGTCATGTGGTTAAGGTTGGTACATAAATGCCTTTTGATGATTGCATATAGTTATCTGAGAAATGAGAGGTTATGTAAATATTTGTACATAGAATACAACATATTTTGCAAAATGATAATCAAACTTGTCAAACGAATTTACACAAATTTATGTTAAAATCATGTACTCCATGATAATGAAAGCCACATGTATGGAATATTACTGCATATTCAAGTTTTGGGTAGATTAAATTATACAAAATGTTGATAAAAGGAAAGCGGAGATAGGATATTAAAATGTGATTGACTGTCAAATGCACAAATATGACAAACGTGTGAATAAAAGAAAGTAAATATTTATCCAATTCTATTTGTGTGCCTTCTATGTTATACACATGTTCATATTGCAGAATATATTAGAATAGAAAATTAGGTTTTGTCAAATCAAGCTTGACCTTCTTTAACATTGATAACCATGTTATGGATCATAGTCAATGCTTTTACGAACTTGTATATGAACAGTTGACTGCTACTTTGACACAAAGAAAAAAGAAACCCGACATAGCAACAAATTAACTGAAAACACCATTGAAATGCTCTGTACTTCAACAGCACTTGTTTCATGTGATTGTATTGAAAGTAAAGCCCAAAGATGGTAGAGAAACCAGAGAGAGCGGGAGAGGGAGGGGGAAGAGAGAGAGAGGTTGAGAGAGAGAGAGAGAGAGAGAGAGAGGGGGGGGAGAAAGAGAGGGGAGGGGAAGAGAGAGACAAAGATTGAGAGAGAGAGAGAGATAGAGAAGAAAGAGGGGTGAGGGGGAAGGGGATATATAAAGGGATATAAGAGAAGAGCAATGACGATAGCAGTTAAAATGGAAGTGAGATGAAAAATACATTTCGCAAATGGTGTGCAATGTGAATGCAGGAGAGAGAGAAGAAAATATACGTGGGAGAGAAATAAGACAGAGAAAGACTGGAAAAGGCTTCTAACTACACGTGCCCCCGAAGGTACAAGTCGTGTTTTTATGGAGTCAACTATAAAAAGAATCTCTTCATTTCGGACAGGAGTCAAGTGAAAATTTTACCGTCACCGATAACCCCCCGTCACATATCCATCAACAACGAAAAAAAATGACTCTATCTATTGTTTTATTTGTTATGTATTCTTTTTTGCAATCTTGCAATAGTCACCCATTCAACAACTTATCATTGATGACCCCCAAAAATAATCTATCAAGCCGGGTCTTCAGGGGAGACTAGCTTTGCAATACTGCAGCAAAACCAGGGGTATCTCGTTATCAAAGGGTCATCAAGAAAGGAAAATTTTGATTTTATAAATTGTTTTATTTGTTATGTATTCATTCTTGTAATCTAGTCACCCATTCATCAACTTCTCATTGATGACCCCAAAAATAATATATCAAGCCGGGTCTTCACGGGAGACTAGTTTTGCAATACTGCAGCAAAACAAGGGGTATCTCGTTATAAAAGGGTCATCAATTAAGAAACACCATTTAAACTATTACAAATTTGATAATTCATAGTATTAAAGACAAAAAGACAATTTAGAATGCAGATCCAATAAACGGTGGTTACAAGATTAATGACTGATAAAACTAATTACGTCCTGTTTTCCTAATCGTTATCTCATCATCGTCATGCTAAAACCCTCTCCTTTAATCCTATTCTGGAAGGGGTTTCCCTGGCACCGTATCTCTGCGGTAGTATGGAGGCCGTGAAGTGCACGTGGCGACAGCATGAGTGCCGTGAATTTCTATTTGGGAGGTATACAATTCGTAACTCTGGATCCAGCCCTGGACGCGATTTTTGTGACTCTTAACACAAATGTTGATACCTCATTAGGCATTTTTACGTCCCTGTTGGCCAAGTTTGCGTTATAGGTTACGAACTTCCCATCGCCATTAAATTGCGACTTTCGCCACCGCAGCCCCGTAATACAAATATTTCAAATCAAATCAGTCATGACGATTGATATATCAATCGTTAATCTATGGCAAATCACCGCAAGATTGTATTGATAGTATCTATTTCATGTCTCTCACAGCGTACAGACGACTTGTCGTTTACCGCACTTCAGAGCGTCCATATTACGTAATCTTTCTTACCCGGTGGGCCACAAACCACCCAAACTGCCCGACGAGCCCCGACAGTCAACCATACAAACATGACAAAGGGGAGCAAATAAACCCCCACTCATAAACAAGATTGTGGACACTTTCTATTGTTGCAATGAAAAGCAACATCCGAGTTATCCAGAAATCCACTGTTCTCCGGTCTATTTGCTCTACCTGGCTCTCCACAGCTTTCTTTTTTGTTTTCGTCCATTGTTTCTGATTCTTTTATAGAAC
>BQKZ01000963.1:46358-59488 GCA_036244855.1 Temnopleurus reevesii
GTAATGTTATGCCTTATTCACATGCACTAAGAAAAAGATGGTGCAAAGTAACACAACAATGTTAAACCCTTTTCACGAATTTTGCAAAATACCTCTATTTAAATGCGGCGTGTGAGGGGTTCGAAGCCGCGCCATGAAGATGCACTTCATTCTACGTCAGACGATTTACCGCCTGAGTTGATCATTGTTTTCAACCGATAGACGTGTCTAAAGAGATCAAAGATAACTCGGCATAATACGTGAATATCGACAATCAACTTAAAATATGTCCGGTTCAGTGGCAAACGACAGTTCTCCCAATTTTCGTCACCCAATGAGAGCGAATACACAGATCGGTCGGTAAATCGTCAGACTTGGAATGATGTGATCCTTGTAGCCTGGTTTCGAAGCCAGCAGCTGCTGCACTTTCAGAATATTTTATAAAATCTTATACACTAGGGAAAAAGAGTAACATTGCTACTTTCTGAAAAGAAATGTAAAGCCCCAATTGCATAGTAGCCCAGAAGTAACACGATTGAACACGACTCTTTGTTAATTTCACAGTTAACTGCCTCGAACAAATAGTTGTGTTGAATCGTGTTGCTTCCTGGCTCTATGCGGTGGGAATATAATATTGAACCCTAAAGTGCACTACCCGTGCTCAAAGGTGCAACATTGCACCCTCTTTTCTCACTATATTCAATTTCATCGTTATTAATGAAATTTGATAATATGTACACCTTATGGTAAGAATCATAACTGAAACAAAACATTTTTCCAATGGTAGGACGATCTAGATATTTCTCGCGATGCAGACACCACGCTGGATAGCTTCTGTCAATGGCAGTCAAAACTGATATCAGAAGATGCTGATCAATCTTATCGCCATGACAACGCAATACTACTTACTCGGTAAGATGATGTATGCTTAAGATGATCGATGGATGTACAGAGTTATCTTGAGATATGTTGATATCCAAATCTGTCGCGATGGAGATCAATAATATATTCCTTCATATTTGTTCACATGTACCGCACTCGTCTTGAAAGGAAACAATTCGTCTGTGTTTTCACGAAATGACGGGAGCCAAACGGTATTATTGCATGAAGATAAAGAAATCCCGACATAGCGCCAATTTTACAGACATTCTATCGACCAAAATGTGTTAATTCTATAGAAGGACACATTTCAATGGATTTATAGCTCATTTCGTGTTACAATATCCTCTGGCTCCTGTCACTTCTTGAAAACACGGACGAATTATGAATTGCAATGGCATCGTTACAATTATGTAACTTTGTAATCAGGATTCCTTGCCTATATATGCAATTTTTTTTTACAATATCAACAGAAAATCTTGGGATTTACAAGGAATTTTAAACAATATATTGTCGCTATTTTAACGTGTATATTTCACTGAACATTTCAAGATTACATTGGAATTCATCATATCTGGCATTAAAATAAATGCACCCAACTCTTCAGTCGATCCTCTTCAACTGAAAATAGGTCCGTTTAAGCAGAAAAAAAGTTTTGAGAGTTCAGTTCAGATCAAGTTCGTCTGCTGTGACAGCTTTTAATCAAAGCAAGATTTTAATTGCCCAAATTTGCCCCTATTTTAGTTTTGAAATTCTCTCTTTTCTCTATTTCTGAAGAAATGACCTGTGCCGTGGTTCGGGGAGGTGTGGAACGGTGGGACTCGATTGCCCAATTTTATTTCAAATTTTTATTACTGCTCAGTTCAGTTCAAGTTCGTCTGCTATGACAGCGCTTGATCAAAGCAAGATTTTACTGGCCCAAATTTGCCCCTCGTTTTCTCTATGCTTGAAGATCAAAGCAAGATTTTACTGGCCCAATTTGCCCCTCTTTTAGTTTTGAAATTCTTTCTTTTCTCTATGTCTGAAGGAATGATCTGTGCCGTGGATCGGGAAGGTGTGGAACGGTGGGACTCGCCCATGTCTCAGGAATGTGTAGCAGGGATAGCAGCTGTAGTGTCAATGAAGATAACGGCCTTAGTGTCGGCTACACGGTGGCTCATGAAATGGGACACAAGTGAGTTTTGTTTTCATCTCGACTTTGAAAATGATATACTAAATTCAATTTCTAAAGATATCTCTGCTATCAATTAAATGATTTTTATGTTAGGTAGATAAATAATTGAAATAATTCTTGCCTTATCCCAACATGGATAAACACTCATTGTCAGTGCTTTACCGAGAAGCGGTGACAAAAAGCATTCTCGTGTAGGAATCGAACCCACGATCTCGTGATGACTAGACAGGCGTCTTTACCACTAGACGACCGAGAGCCGATTGAAGTGGCGGGCTCGACTCGTGTTATAGCAGCAGGTGCGTAAATATCAGTTGGATGATTATTTAATCAGTGTTTATCCATGTTGGGATAAGGTAAGAATTATTTCAATTATATCTCTGCTAGTAAACGCATTTGATGTATGGATAGTACAATGATTCTAGATCTTCTAAGCTCAATAATTTATCGATTGTTTTGCCAACACGAAAGAAGCTATTTCGGTATGATAAAGTGGAACATGGACCAATAGATGGTACGCCAATATATCAGAACTGTGCGGACACAACAATCACAAGCCGGTTCCGATTTGAATAGAAATACAAAGAAGCATTGAATTGACGTTCTATTCAATTTTGTGGAAATAGATTATATCGTGATATTTTGCCCTCTGATGAAAAAAAATCCATGAACTTTTATGACCCCTGATTTATCTGGTGTCTTGAATCCTGATTCTTTTTCAGTTTTGGGATGCAGCACGATGGCTATGAGAACCCATGTTCTTCGTACGATGATAGTAGGCCGTACGTGATGTCTGAGAGGGTCCCGGGTGGCTTTAACCCTATTACTTGGTCGAGTTGCAGTAGAGAGTACATCACTCGGTTCTTGGAGTAAGTTTTGGTGGCAGCGGTGGGATGGTGAATTTTAACGGTTAGTGTTTCAGTGAGGAATGACAGAAATGAAGGAGGAAGAGAAAGCGAAAGAGAGGGAGAGATAGTGAGAAAGTTCTTGAGCATGTGCATATGTGTGTGCGTGCGCGTGTGTGCGTGTGTGCGTATTGTGTGTAGATTCGTGTAGGTGTGTTGTGTGTAGGTGTGTTATGTGTCTCTGTGTGTAGTGTGTTGTGTGTTGTGTGTCTGTGTGTGTATGTGTGTGTGCGCATGTGTGTGTGTGTGTGTGTGTGTGTGTGTGTATTTATCATTGGGTCTTAATTCTCATACTCTTAAAATCCCGTGACAGGAGAGCTCGGAAACGAATCTGCTCGGGCCAGTCTATTCCGAGTAAAAACGTGACACAGAATGGCACCCTTTGAATTGGCAACCTTCCTGCCCAAAATGACTGCCAACATGGATAACTCTCAATTCACTTTGTACACAAAATTTCACATTTTCTTCTTTTTCTAGAAAAGTAGACAAAGTACTACTTCTCTTTTCAAATATGATATGGACATAATGATTGTGCACACATTTTGGGATGACTCTTGTTGATTCCTCATCTACTTTTCTGTAAAAGGATCAAAAATTTAATGGAGAGTTCTCCATGTTGATAGCCATTTTGTTCGTGCATGTTTCCAATTTAAGGAGCCCATCAGGGGTGGAAATCAAAACTTTGAAAATTCATAGCTTTTAAATTGATTGTCCGATTTTGGTCAAATTTTCACAGTTTGATCATTGTATCTCTCTTCACCCACTGAGAGAACATCAATGTCCGGGTGAAGTTCCCCTTTAATATCAAAGGCTTGTGTCGTTAGACCCTCATTAATGTTCTGATACGGTTTTTTGCCCGAACTTTCACATTTATGGCTCAATCTAGCAAAGATTTCATCCTTGAAAGTTCAGTGACAGTAATCAGATCATTAATGTTTGTCCCGTTGTGGATCGGTCAAGATATTAAAAAAAAAGTTCACACGTAACTTTAACAAGCGCTTCAAGGTCAGACCATTTAAGTCCAGTTCATTAAGTCACGACCGTTCACATAAGCTACTTAACCACTTCTCTGTCAACAAAATTACATTTTGAGGTGATTTTTAAAACTCGTTCAGAAGGCCACTGAAAGCCGCCTTTGTCACCGTGTTGCCCGTTCACATTTACTGTTAAGATTGTTTCTGTTAATACTGACTGTTGTTAGCCTGTGTCGGCCCAGCGCTATTTAATATTAAAAACGCTCTCTGGAACCACGAAAATGCAGGTCATACGGCGCATGCTCCTTAAGCTCAAGTAGAACGTCAATCCATGACCGGCTCCTGGTCTGGCCAGACTATGCGCCAGATAAACGTTAAGAAAAAACACGTTGGGTCATCGCAGGCTAAAACGTACATGTATATGCGTGAAACAGCCTTCAAAGTGTTTTCCTTAAAAGTAGTTTAAAGCAGGAGATGCGAACATTTTATATGTCTTTGCAGCAGTGGACGGGGTAGCTGCCTTGAAGACAGTCCGTCATTGACACCTTACACCTATCCCGAAGTGCTACCAGGCGTCATGTACTCAGCTGATCATCAGTGTCGCCTGCAGTATGGGCCAAACTCAACCGTATGTGCCAGGTCCGAGGTGAGGGTAAATCTCTTGAAAAGTCGGGCAAGATTGACTTAGAATTAAATCCAATGGCGGTCATACTAAAAGCCGAAGAGTTCCGAAGAGCGCCGAAGAGTAGCTCTTCGACACTCTTTGGCACTCTTCGGCGTTTAATAGATCGATTACAAAAACTCCTTGGCACTATTTGGCACTCTTCGGCCTTTAGAAGGACCCCCCAATGGGGGTACAAACTTCATTATTGGATGGGGGTACAAGAATTGGCTCCAGACTTCACTCTGACCTGCTGATTGCCAATTCTGCTTGTGAGGTAAAGCCATAGTCAGGTAAAGAAGCACAGAAGCAACACGAGTCAACACGATTCTTAGTCCAGTTGAGTCCTTTGTGATCTGAGTCTTGTGTACCTCTTCATTCAGAGGCAGTTAATGAGGTTAATCAGGACTCAACTGCATGGACAAAGAGTCGTGTTGAATCGTGATGTTTCCGGGCTTATACGTGACTCAGGCCTTAGGTTTACTCTCCTGCAAAAGGTTCTGGTGAGATTGACCCGGGAATGAATTATTTGTGTGAATTTCATCCTTGTTAAAATGGCCTACAATTGGGTTCAGTTTCCGACGCAGAACAGGCGTGATAGCCCAACCTATACGTTTTCACATCTGAATATACTTGGGCAAGTCGAGGTCAAAGGGATTCCGTAATTATTCGATTTAAAAGAAAAAAAGAAAGCAATTCGTCATACAAGGTAAAAATATACAAACACAATCGAATGATCGAATGGCTGTATATTATTAATGTGAAAAACAGTGTGAAATATGAGTAAAGGAAAGGCTCCCATCGGCACATTTTTTACGGTCTGCAATTGATACTTTGGCTGCCTCTATCCTGAACAATAAAAACTCTCTGATTTTAAGTGAACTCGGAGTTTGTATGTGTCAACAACATACAAAAATAAATACAATTGTAGTCTGAAAATAATTGATTCGTTTGATGTTTTCTTTACTGGATTTAATTTGGCTTGGTGATAGGTCTAAATGCCATTGTCTTTTTTATCTTTTTTTCTTCTTTTTACTGTTAAAGAGAAATTACATTTCAAGCAGGTAATGATTCAAATTTTTCTTGTATACGTTCGCGCATTTGAATTACATTTAATCTGTTTTCCTTTTTCTTTTCCATCTTCCATGATTCAACCATCAGTCTGATCTGTGCACAGCCCTTTGGTGCACTGTCGGAAGGATGTGTCAGTCACGCATGACCGCTGCAGCTCAGGGTACACGATGCGGCAAGGATAAGGTTAGTACACAGCATCCGTCAATCACTGACGTATCATTGCGTCTGTAAATGGCGCATCCACCGGATGTTAGTAGTGTTAGTTAGTAATGTTAGTTTAGTTAGTCATGAAGTTAGTTATGTGTTAATAGCCAATCATGACTGCTATGAGTTAGGGTATAAGGTGAGGCACGGAAAGGCGAATTCTTGTACCATATACGTCAATCATGACGTATTATCAAATGGCGCATCCATTTGTCCTTCGGAAGTATTTGTCAGTAATGGAGCGTTCTACAATTAGATGGGAACTCAAATACTTAATGCTGCGATTTTAATGGCGTTAGTCGCTTTCTAATTGTGTCACATTTATTTTGTTTGAATGTTTCTCAAGTTTTGTACATGCCTTACCGGAATTCCCCTTTTGTCTTACCCAGTGGTGTATATCTGGAGAGTGTATTGACATTGACGAACATCCATCGGTGAAACGGGGGCTGGGGTTCATGGGGCGAGTATTCCGAATATCACCAAACCTGTGGATTAGCCTTTCAGAATGAAATGGGAGCTTGCATACGTAATGTCTGCGCATTTTAATGACGTAACTTTTTTAAGTACATGTGGCACATTTAGTGTTTATGAATATTCGTTTTTAATTTTCTATTTGTTTTCCCGGAATTTCCATTCTGTTTTACCCAGTGGTGTATAACTGGAGAGTGTATTGACATTGACGAACATCCATCGGTAATTGACGGGGGCTGGGGCCCTTGGGGCGACTACTCAGAGTGCTCCCTGACTTGTGGACGAGCCGTCAAGTCAAGGGAGAGGCAATGCAATAATCCAAGGTAGATATCACATGTTATTATGACAAATTAATCTTAGCCTCTTGAAATGATGTCTATATCTTATTATCATTTTCAGAAGCTCATAAATGTCAATTTCTGAAGGTCTAAACATGCTGAATATTTCAGAAATTTTTTCGGAAATTGAAGTAGTGTGTCGCGTAAAGTGAGAGGGCGCTCAGAGAGCAAAAAAAAAAACCTTTACACTGCCAAACATACAACGTTTTAAAAAAACGCGAACGTTCATATTTTGGATAATCTTTCGACTTGCCGCACCGGAGCTAACAGCACTTAGCGATTTTTTTTGTAATTCGCTTGTGAGCGAATATGGTTGATCGACAGACCCTTCCTTCTCCACCCTTCACAATGCAGATGGCGGTGGGTGATTATGGATGCGATCATTAGTGCCTTCCATGGTTGTGATGGATTCACTTTAAAGTTTCTATTTTTGGACCGATTTGAATATATGTGGTATTTAGGTGGTATATATTCCACCCAGTTATAAATTAGAAAAAATTTCTGGAGAAAATGGCAGGGTAGGTAGGTCTATATTGGGAATGGTAAGCCTTTACCAGAGATCAGTGTTTGTTTTTTTTTACTTTGATGTTGTTATGATATACAGAAAATCTCTATTAAGAACGTATTCAGAATTCAAAGAAACTTTTAGCAGGCTGTATTTAAGCACATGCCTTACATGCCTTTTTAATTTAATTTTCTCTAACGTTATTATTTTGTGGAAGGGGGAAGAGATAGAAATGAAATGGACGACAATATACATGCATTTTGGACGGTAGATATATGGACAGTGGTCACACGAATGGTGTCGAATATTAAGCAGAGAATCATGCTGACTCGGCCTTAGTGTAGCTCACATAACGTCGGTAGATTTATCAACACTCCTTCAAAGTTACATCAAGTTCATTTCTTTCGAGAACACGATCTAAACTATTTCCGAAAAAAGCCGTGTATTCAACTTTGCGGACACAACAATCGCAAGCCAGTTCCGATTTGAATAGCATTTCAAAGGACCATTGAATATACGTTCGACTTAATTTTTTTAAAAATAGTTTATATCGTTCGTGTTCGAGATAAATGTACATTCACAAACTGTGCTTCAGATTCATTTACATTGGCAGATTATCGAAAATGAACAAAAAATGATAACTTACGACTCCTTGTTTTCCCATTGTTCTTTCAGCCCCTCTCATGGAGGGAAGTATTGTGTGGGTGAGCGAAAGAAGTATGCCCTATGTGAGCTGAAGGTGAGTAATCCCAACTCAATTATATCGATAAATCATGACTTCACAATTTTTCCCCATAGGCCTGATATACGGTAGTAAAAGTAGTAGTAGTATTAATAGTAGAAGTATTTGTAGCACTTTACACTCTTAAAACGATCTAGTTAAATATAACTAGACGGGTAGTCAGCAATGGGCCAAGGGGTGAACTAGTCATTAATTTACTAATTTCCAGTCAGAAATGGCTGAAACACAGTCAAACCCAACCAGAAATATAATATAGAATTACAGTCGGCTCCCATGCAGCTGACTACTTTCTTATCATTTTAACTAGGCCATTTTAAGATTGCAGTAGTAGAAATAGTTGTAGTATTAGAAAACACGATATTATCTATTTCCATAAAATTGTGTCCAACGCCAATTCAATGCTCCTTTGTAACGTTATTCCAATCGGAACCGGCTTGTGATTGTTGTGTCCGTGCAACTCAATACACGGTGTACGGAGCTATTGTCCCATTACTCATTTTATTTTACCGAAATAGTTTATATCGTGTTACAAGTAGTAGTATTTCTTATAATGATAATGATAATAATAATAATGATAGTAATAATAATAATGATGATAATAGAATAAGTAGTAGTAGTAGTAGTAGTAGTAGTAGTAGTAGTAGTAGTAGTAGTAATAGTAGCATCAACATCAGCAGCGGTAGCAATCATAGTACTATGGTCTGATGGTTCGGCCTTACAAAATAATATAAATTGCCTTGTACGTGACTATTAAGCTAACTATGAACTCCATGGCATTCATGTAACTTTGTTTAAAATTATTTCTAATTTTTGTGAAGACAGCTGAGATGATGTTATTGGGGATATTTTAAATAAAGACTAAAAATTTATATCACCTGTTCATAATTATGAACAAATTCATCATCTTCACTATATAATATATTTCCGTAAAATTAAGTCGAACGCCAATTGAATGCTTCTTTGTAATGTTTTTCAAATCTGGTCTGTGTCCGCACAGTTCTTGCCCCATGACCTATGATATTACGGAAATAGTTTTTATCGTGTTGTCATAGATTAGCTTTTGTTGTGCTGCATTTTCGCAAGCTTTTCACAAAATTAATGACAATTTTAGATGAATCTCCAGAAAACTGCCTTTTGCAGATGTGGGTTCTCTCTTCCCCTTAAATAAAACTATTTTCTTTTTGTTCTTGTAGGATTGTGATCCAGGAGCGATAAGTGTACGCGCAACTCAGTGTAGCTCCTATGATAGAATCACGTGGAACGGGACGCAAATCATTTGGACCCCTCATCATGTCCAAGGTAATGATCTATAGTTTCTTAAAAAAAAAATAATGATAATAATAATAATAATAATAATAATAATAATGATAATAGTGGCTACTTGTATAGCGCAGAGGTCCACCTTTCGGTGCTCATGGCGCTTAAGAGCACAGAGTGAGAGGCAGTCACGCAGGGCGCCAATACACACACACAAAAAATAATAGCTCTCTCAAATTCATTAAATAATAATTTTTCTTTCGCATTTTGATCTCCAAAGTTATGATACGTTAGGGCAAATGCATACCATTAACTTGTAACATATGATATAACGCTGCCTTTTTAAAAGAATATACAAATGTTAAAACATGAGAAAACTCCTCAAGGCATGTCATGTGTATAAGTTTTCTTACTGGCCATGTCATCGGAGTATTGAAATTATTTTTCTTCAATAATGATTAAATAATATTCAGTAGTTCAGCAAAGGGAAATATTTGTACATTTGTTGATTTACATTTTATTACAATTCATCACCTATGTTATATTTGCGTGTACTAATACTTATATTGTATAATGTCTATGATAATTTGCAGAGATTCGAAAAATTGAAGAAAAAAAATAAAAACCATAACTAATTGACAAATATGTTGAGGAAAAAAATCCATTACAATTCACACATTTCTGATAATTGATCATTCTCCGTTATTTTAGATAAGCCGTGTGAACTATTTTGCAGACGTCAAGGAAAATCGTTTATTGAACGAAAGGCCAATCACGTGATCGATGGCACCCCTTGTACCCGTGTGACACGTGATATCTGCATTGACGGTATATGTCAGGTGGGTTTAAACATTTCGGCCCGTATTCCGATAGCGAGGTTTAAGTTAACCCTGGTCTAAATCTGTGGTTTAAGTATGGGTAGCCAAAAGTGCCAAAACTTGTTTTATAATGTATAATTTTTATGTTAACTGCTCTCTTTTCCTATGCTTTAATAATGTAGAAAACTATTGAAGTATTTATTCCGAGACAGTTTTGAATACTTTGAGTGCCAAATGTGCTGATAAATTAAACATCGACTGTTCTAGATTCAAGCCTCTTTTGGCTTCCCATACTTAAACCACAGATTTAAACCAGGGTTAACTTAAACCTCGCTATCGGAATACGGGCCAATATGTGCAGGGCAGTGATTGCAATAAAAATAACCCAACATAGCTAGATCTAATGTCAATAATGAAAATAGAAATAAATTCGGGCTTAAGCCCCGGTCACATAGAACCCCGGAAGCAACACGATTCCCCCCGACTCGTTGTTCTGAGGCAGTTAACTGTGAATTAACAAAGAGTCGGGGTGAATCGTGTTGCTTCCAGGGTCCTATGTGACCGGTGCTTTAATGACATAAGCGAAGGAAAATATGAGATTTTAAATGTGGTGAAATATAACCCTGTAATGATGAATTATGATAAGCCGAAAAGAAAAACAACCAAATAGACTCGGGGTTCCCAATTTAGACTAAATGTGACATTTTGCCTTAATAGACAAGGTATAATCTCCATAATCCCACCATTCAATCTCCGTAATATTCTACGGTTCTATATACGCGTACATACGAAGGGGTTCCCTTGGCTAATGCTGCCAAAAACGTTCGGCTTGCACATGTAGGTTATTAGCCAAACATGTCTTCTGTGTATATTTCCACATAGGATTCGTTGAAAATCAATTTACACTAGCTATGCGTTGGCTGTATAAGCGGGTTTTCATTTGATGTATGGAAGCGAGTATACATTCTTTATTATTTCTTTTTTTTAAATAATTATATAAGTGTGTGGAGGTGCAATGGTGCAGTGGTTATGTTTTCGGCCTGTCAATAACAAGGTTTGTTATTCAAAACCTGTCATGTAGTTGTCCTTAGTTTTTGTCAAATACTTGTTTTGGGAACCTAGTTTAATGATCACATAAAGAGTGTTCATTCAAGTATTTTTATTGTATTTTTATGAACGTATTCAAAATACAGTCAAACCTCATTACAACAAGGTACTTGGGACCAGAGAAAGTATCTCTTTATATCGAAACCTTCTAATATCAGAGCTAAAATACAACAAATGACAAAGGAAAGCTACTTGTTATAACGAGATCTCGTTATATCAGAGCTCTTTATAACGAGGTTGGACTAGATTTCTATAAACCATGTTGTATTGAATGTTCTGAATGTTCTTTTAGATGGTAGGCTGTGACAATGTGGTGAGCTCCGGAGCGGTAGAGGATCGATGCGGGGTATGCCGGGGAGACGGATCATCATGTCTCACCGTCAGGGACATATTCACTGAGAAAACTGGTCGAGGTTTGTGCAATTTTTCATGAAAATATTCACCTTATTGAAGTAGAGAGCTTGGACTTCTGTTGTACCAGACAGATGACATTTTCGTGTCAAATCGCCATTTACGACCACCATACAAAAAAGAAGAGCGTCGGTCTTGGCGCGTGTCAGACCGGTGCGGCGCGCCCAGGGTTAAGGCCTGTGCACACCAAACACGACACGGCATCACGACACAGAATTGTTAAACATCCTTCACGCGGAGGAGCGCGCTGGCCAATGACAACTAACATATCGCGTAAAATGATACCGTGCCGTTATGCCATGCCGTGTTTGGTGTGCTGGGGCCTTTAAAGGTGAACCCAACAACGCCGAGTTTAGTTCATATTGGAAAACAGGGTTTTTTTTCTCACTTGAACAAAGTTGCTTGGCCGGTTGTTTGTAAATGTTAAAGTCTTTGTTTCGCCTGCTTTTCCCTCTATTTCGTCAACATTTTTTTTGCGGACGAAGAGCAAACGGTAAATCAGATTTGAAATGGTGACGATAGTGAGGTCATCTATGGTTCAGAAGGGCACGTGAATCGTCTTCCCTGCTTCTCTTTTCTCGTTTTCTTCCCCAACCATCTCATAGACCCTATGGATGAATCCTGGATTTGCCTCTGCAAAGGCCGACTCACGCCTTTGCGTTTTTAGCCTGCGTCGACCCAGCGTTTTTAGAGTAGAAACACTACCAGGACGCCCAAAGACGAAGGTCATACGGTGGAATGGCGTTCGGCATACGCTCATTGAGTGCCAGTAAACGTCAGTCCTCCGTCTGATCAGCGTACTGTGCACTCGGAGGAAGGGCTTAATTAAATTCCAAAAGGCTGGGCCGACGCAGGCTTAAAACGTTAAGATGTGAGTCGACCGTAACTAATAAATGCAACATAAAATATACTGCTGATAGCGTGTCTCTGTCTCGAATTTAAAAGAAGAGTCTACCCCAAAATAATAATTCACAACCAGAAGTAGAAACAATTTGCGAGCAGAACAAAAACAAGTTTAAGGAAAATCGGACCACAAATAACAAAGTTATGAATTTTTAAAGATTAGAAAAAACCGGCAAATCAGTGCAAATCTCTAGGAATGTTGCCAATTTGATGACGTCACGGATGCACAACTAACCATTCATCCTATGTATATATGTAGTGCAAAATTCATCATTTTTACAGAAAGACACAAAATTTGTATCAATGTAAACATGCCAATAAGAGAGCTACATGCCTATCATGACGATATACTACAGTTAAACTTGTGAGGATGTCATATTTGGGGGAAAATTATTATTTGTTAACATTGATATCAATATCATAAATAGTCAGCTGTGCACCTATGACGTCATCAATTGCCAATTTTTCTAGATATTCAAACACTGATAACTTTTTTAGGGGCCTATTCATTGTCCGATTTCACTGAAACTTTCTTTGTTCTGCTCATCAAATTTTTCTGCATCTGTTGAAAAATTATCATTTTTGGCTAGACTCTCCTTTAAAGTTCACTTTACCTCTTAGGTTACATGGAGGTGACAGTCATCCCTGCCGGAGCGCGGAACATCGTGGTGGAAGAGATCGCCCCTTCACATAACTACCTCGCCGTCACCAATGGAGCACGGGAGGACTTG
>BQKZ01000964.1:46076-57603 GCA_036244855.1 Temnopleurus reevesii
GTGCTTCACTGTCAAAGAAAAGCACGGAAACTGGCTCTATGAAAATGGAACAGGTTTTATCCTGAAAAGCTTAAATATGTTGTAAAAATCTAAATTTACCAGCAATGTGACACATTTTCACCTACATAAATCGAGATATATGGGAAAATGAAAACTCGTTTTTCACAACAACTAAAAAATCTGGTTTCTTTCGGAATAATTTGCTGTTTATATTATATACCACGGACAAATCAAAATTTTGTTCATTTTTCCTCAGAAAGAGGAAAATGTGAGATTTTATGTACAAAGTGAATGGAAGAGTTCTACATGTTGGCAACCATTTTGTGCCTGTAAGTTAGCATACGAATTGAAATTGGTTTGCCCCTTATATCTGGTTTAACTGATTGCCGCATTTGGCATTCTCGTGAAATAGTCGGCCCTCTCCTTATACATCATATAGGCCTACATTCATTAAGTCAGCGGCCGGGGAACTCATGGATCCCATTGGGTGACTTCAAGTACGGTGTTGAACGCTGGTGTTGGTGTTGCAGCAAAACCAACACCAGCCTCAACACCAAACTTTAAGTCTGTCGGTGTTTGGGGTAGACCTCGCAAGATTCTGACATATTTCCGGTCGTTTCACTTCTGTAACCTGACCAACGGTGTTGGAGCTCGGTTTACGGACCGTTTTGCTCTCTCAACACCAACACCAACACCGAACACCGTACTTGAAATCACCCAATGTCTTTGTACAGAGAGAGAGGAGCGAGGGATAAAAAAATAGGCTTATTTCACGTTTTGGCCCTGCATTTTGAATCATACGTATACTATTTATGAGTTTTCAGAACAATAATTAGGTAGATTTTATTAGTCAAAGTGCCAATATTGAATGCCACCACAATTGATTTCCCAAAGCGGGTCGCAAGTCGGTCGCAAGTAGCTACGGATAGCTCTCTGGAATAGTTTTTGACATTTTTTGACATTGTCACTTTCTGGAGTAGTGACAATGTCAAAAATGTCAAAAACTATTCCAGAGAGCTATCCGTAGCTAGGTCACAAGTCGGTCGCAAGTCGGTCGCAAAATATGCACGACAGGCTTAAGTTATCCTCTGCTTCCTTATAAACGTCTGAACGCTTATGTTAAGGCCCCGGTCACATAGGACGCCGAAAGCAACACGATTCAACACAACCCTTTCTTAATTCACAGTTAACTGCCTCCGAATAAAGATCCGTGTTGAATCGTGTTGCTTCCGGGGCCCTATGTGACCAGGGCCTAAGAAGGTGGTACAAAGGGCGTATCAGCAAGAAGAGGATACCATTTAGTACAATTGGACCTTGATTATTTACATCATGTTATGTTTTTATTCTTAATAAAAGATACGTCAAGAAAACTCACAATGACGAGAACAATTGGTATCTGTACTTCTGCATCAAAATCTAACATCGCGGCTCTCATCGCGAAGATTGACAGCTTGCCCAACGTAGCAGCGAAGTTCATCGAACTACCCTACAACGACCTGGACAACTTTTCTCTTTCAATTGACGGGCTTGACGGTCTGATCATATGTCATTCCATCTACAATCGTCGCTTCGCAATCACAGACGTGACAGGGGCACTCTATGATGAGTTCCTACCGCGTGTCAAATGCCTCTTCGGTATGTAATCCACCTATACATCCTGCGCAGAAAGGACAAAGGCTTTTGGACAACTTCATTCAAGCAGTCACAATAGCTAGATACACTCAAAAGAAGTGTCATCCCACGTATGTCAAACAGGCGTAGCACAATGCCGATAGGGAGATACTTCCTTTTGTGTGTATTTTGCTACTGTGAATGCCACAATGAAGGTGTTTTGTTTTTTTACTTTGTCTAAAATCAAAGTACTACCTTCTTTATGTGCCAGTCGCATAGAAGGCTGGAAACAATACGGTTTAATATTTAGTCTTCGGGGATAGTTATCTGTGAAGTTAACAAAGAGTCGTGTTCAATCGTGTTGCTGTCGTGCTTCTATGTGACTTGGACTTTAAAATCATCTGTCGGGTACAGAATCGGCATTTGGCCCCAGTCACATAAACGCCTGGAAGCAACACAGTCGAAGACGATTTGGTTACATAATGTACTAAGCTGTTTCATAACAAAGAGTCGTGTTGAATCGTATTCAGTCGGGACTACTATGTGACTGGGGCATTAGGTGGGAAATGGTGTTCACCACAATGATTTCACTGATTGTGCGTTAAAAGCATGCCACTGGCCGATTTCTGAAAAATCGATGCCGAAAATGCCCCCAAAAGGCCCATTTGGTGCAGATAGTAAAATACAATTTGTTTTAGACAAAAATATATAATTAATCATGTCCTCTATTATTGCTATTGTTATATTGTTTATTGTATATTGTATATTGTTATTGCTATTGTGTGCCTATTTTCAGTCGGGGTCGTCAAAAAAAAAAACTAAGGACCAATTCAAAGAATTTAGAAGCTCATGACTACATCATAAGCTACCAAGGGTGCCAAAACGAGTGAAGATGGCGGTATTATAAACATTTAAAAAATAGATAGGAAGCCTCGACTCTCTTGTACTTCTATTATCCTTCTGCATTTTTTTTAATGAATCTGGACTAGATTTTTTTGGGGACTTGCCCTAAAATATATCAATGGTATTTCCATTCCGCAGGACAGAAGAATATCTGCGTAATCGCACACGACTTCAAGTGGCCGATGACACCGGCTGTACTCGTTGAGAAGATGAAAAGCTTCGAAAGCCTGCAACCAACGACTTTCCAGTGCAGCCAGCTGGCCATGATCTGCGGTCGTCTGGGCAATCAGATGGACATGATAGAGAGTGACTGGTCAAAGCTACAAAAATTCATACAAGAATGTCAAGCTCAAGCAGTATCTGGATTGGTGTTTTTAGCGTGTCTGATAGGCGTATCATTCCTGTTGATATTATTACCATTCGTATGGAAATTCGGCTTGTTAGATAAAATTCTAGATCGGTGCGGAAAGGTTCTTAGCAAGAAACCCTCATGGGATTATATCCAAGAACGCATCGTATCCTTTGTAATCGGTAAAATTGTGGAGTTCTGCCTTTATAAGATTCTATTGTTGGTTTTCCCCTGGGTGTGGGGGAAATTGCGGAATTTGATGAAAATCATACGTTCTTACATGCGTTCCTATAACAAGAATAGACATGTCTAGATTTTGAGTACGGTATGTGCGTAGATAAAGTTGAATAGGCAGTATGGTCTTATTTGTTATACAGCTTTTCCCCTGTGAAATTGATTCTAGATAATTTTGTAGATTGGATCATTACATCGTGATTTGTTAGCCATATTTGGTTTCAAAATGGCCGTCATAGGTTATTGCTGATGCTGAAATAAAAATGTGAGAATGTAATCAAATATTTCTTCAGTTTATCCCAAAAAACACTTTGTTATTCAATTATTTTCCTTCCAGAATATTTTCAAACTTTGCCACTTAGAACCATCTTTTCCCCCACCCCAGGTCCCGGTTTACTAAAAGATTCAAATTTATGCACGTTTCTTGCAAACGAACGTAGTTACGAGGTATTCCTGAAACCAGTCAGTAACAATTGGACTACAATACCTGGAATAAATTTTGCGTACGTTACTTGTTGCTATTTGAGACAAGCCTCAGGTAAGCTTTCGGGTTGTCAAGAACAATCTTTGTGTTTAAAGAACACATGAAATTTGCATCTATATAAGTAAACCCGCCTATTGTTTGGATTTTACATCTGGGGTCTGTTTCGTAAAAGACATACAATCAATTGAATTCAAATTGTATATATGTGGTACACATTTTGCCGTATACGATTAGTATACGATTCATACTTATCGTAAGATTAATTAATTAATTGCATATTTTATGTTACAGGCCCCTGGTGGCTGGTCTTGTTTAGATTGCATAATCTCCAAAGCAGATATTCATGTATAGACCAATTCGGTTTAGGTGTTGATTTTTTATGCTAATTTCTAACTGGGGGCTTCAGCTATGCTTGTCTATAGATTATATCCACACTGACACAGCAACACACCTGGCTCAGAACTAAACCTATTGTATAGTACTTTTATTTCTATGGAAGCCCCCCATTAATGGCCGCCTTTTCGTACAGTGCTGAGAAGTCAAATTCGTGTATTCTGTATGGTATTGGATCCAAACGTGAAATGGCGAACTACTTGCTTAGGGGGTAATGTTCAAAATTCGCAATTGATCGGAACAAGCCAATCAAAATCATTGTTTCATGCGTGACTTGTAAAAGCGTATGCCATGTTCATATAGAAATGTGCGTAATAATTTGCAACTTATTCGCAGTTGATTTGCAAACAATTGCAACTTTGGAGCAACACCTCCTGAGCCTGGGTTGTTGTTTTGTCTTTCCGTGTTAGGTGTAGATCGCCACCATATTCAGTTTTATCCGATTATTTCTATAAATCTGTAATTATTGTAATCATTATATCGATTTAGTTAATTAATTTAGTTTGCATATACGTTTGTATAAATCATATTTATACTTTATTTTCATACATACCCTGCCTTCAATAATACATTGACTTAACTTAGGCAATAATATCTACACATCAGTTTTATATTCGTATCCACAAAATATAACAGCTATGAATCAAGATTCAATATTTTATATTCTAATTTAATATTAGATTACATAATCTCCAGAGCAGAGATTCGTGTATAGACCAATTCGGTTTAGGTGTTGATTTTTTATGCTAATTTCTAGCATTTTCTATTGCATTTATCGTTTCATTTTGTAATTATTATTATGTAAGCATACATATTGTTATGAAAATATTGATTATTGTTTGAAGAAAAAAAAAACAAGATAAACTGTATAAACTATTTCCGTAAAATAAAGTCGGTCATGCACAATTGAACCGTACGCCATGTATGGAAGTGGGCGGACACAACAATAACAAGCAAGTTCCGATCAGATTTGAATAGGTTTGCAAAGAAGCATTGAATTGGTGCTTGACTTAGTTTTTTGGAAATAGATTATATTGTGTTTATAGAGCAGAATAATTTGGTGAACTTAATTACTTTTATATCGAGGCCGAAAATAGATAATGGGCTCGTTGATGTATGACTTTGTCAACATGATTCTATGTATCAATTTTGAGTCAAAGTCTCTATCTCTATATAATTTTTTTTGACATGTTTTTCTCCTTTTTTGCCTCTCCGCTTGTCTTCAGAGATCTCGGGTAGTGCATCATAAATTTTTAGAAATTTAAGAAAGAGACAATATTAAGATTTCTTGCTAAAACTGGAGAAACTTCTCTCTATTTTCTACATAGAGGAGGTATTCTATTGGTAACTCAGATTTTTGCTTGGCTATATCGGATGATATTGACACAAAAGCACTTTAACTGGAATTGAAATGGAAATGATTATAGAATATTACGTCATTTGTTTATATCGTCTGTAAGTATACAGAGTGTTTGAGTTATTAAAGTTATTTGAACTTTAGAACAACTTGATGCATGACGTGCACAGATTTTAGTTGTTTATTTTAATTGAGAATGTTAATCAGTGAGTTAAAATTCAGAATGAAAATTCAGAATGAAAATAATTTGACAGTTGCCGAATGATATTGTTTCCCAAACATTTGCCTTCAAATCTAAAATTTTTAATCTAAAATGTTAAAACAATTAAAAAAAAAAGACAAAAACTACTGATCAAAATAATGTGAACAAATGATTAAAACATGAAAATAATGCTCCTGCGATAATATAATATGCAAGCTAAAAATTATTTTGGGCAGCTACTAATTACCCTTATTAATGTGCGTTGCTATTGATATGCGGGTTTATGTGAATAAATACTTTATGCGTTCTTTAGACAATTTAGGTTTACATGGTTTAAAGAATATCACGTTTTGTACGTGGAGGACCTTTTTTTTTTTTTTTAAATTGTCAGATTTTTTTCCATTTCCCCCTTTTGGTAATAGGCAGTTTATGTACATATCGATGCAGATTTATGCACAGTTCCTCCACTATTTTCGGTCCTATTACTTCATATTTTTTCACTTCATCCTCACATGCTTATACATACTTGAGTCAAGTTTGGTAAAAATCTGTCCAGCAGTTTTAATGTTATCGTGGTAACAAGTTTCGGACGGACGGACGCATGGACAAAAGGACGCACAGACGGACGGACGGACAACCCGAGTATAACATAATGCCTCTGGCACCACCTTACGGTGAATATATGCATTATTGAGCAGCTAGGTTCGGCAGAAATTTGTTAAGTTATTCTGAAGTTGTTTTAACAAGCTATTTCGGGGGATTTTTTTTTTTGTCATGTGACCTTTGACTTTTGATCCCCTGAACTCAAAATCTAATCACTTCATCCTATAGCTTCATCCTCATATGCTTTTAAATACAGACTTGAGTCAAGTTTGGTCAAAATCCGTCCAGCAGTTCTGAAGTTATCATTAAGTTTCGGACGAACGGACGCACTGACGGACGGACGGATGGACGGACGGACAACCCGAGAACATAATCCCTCTGGCACCACCTTCCGGTGGCAGAGGCATAAAAAGTTTGTTGTTTACACACAAAAAAAACAGTGTATATAAAATGGAATTGTCTGAATTGAGACTACATATAAAATGGGGATTCCCCGTTGGAATTCCCAGACAACCAAACAACATCGAGATCAGACGATGAGTTTCGCGTCTGATGGTGAGCTGTAGGTGATCTTCTGTGTATCACTGTGAGCGGTGGTGGTCTAATCTAATTGGTAAGAAAACTCCTTGACAAAGGATAGGCTGGGCAAGCAATTATTTGGTGAGCATATTCTTATTCTAAACAAAACTTGGTGGCATATCTTTATTTTTTATTTTTTTAAATAGCAGCTGTTCCCCAGTTAACTTCAAATAATTTTCAAAACAATTTACAGTTGTAACACGATTACGCGCAGAATGAATACATAGGGTACGTACGTGATTTTGATCGAATCGTTAAATCACTTGAGAAAAGTAGGAAATTGGCTGGGAAAACCTATATTGATTGAGGTAGAAGAGGGAAAACTCTTACATTCATGCATATCGGAACGTTTTGGAAAGTGAGAGGGGAGGGGCTGCCACAAGGGATGTACATTTACCATTTTACACACTCCCATAGGAATGCCCGTATTATCTGAAAAAAAACCATTGCCGCACCCCGCCACCCCCCCTCCCGGTTCCGCTGTCCTTTTAAAGGGGAATTACACCCAGATAATAATGTACGGTCAGGAAATGAAGAAAAATCAGATGAAAAAACTGTGAAAAATTTGAGCAAAATCGGATAATCCGTTCAAAAGTTATGAATTTTCAAAGTTATCATTTCCACCTGTGCTGGGCATCTTTGAATTGGCAACGTATAGCCAATTAGCATAATCTGTGATGTCATACATGGTGAACTCCTCATTCACTTTGCATATTATTGAAAATGGATCACTATCATATTTCAAATGAGGAATCAACACCGTTCTTTCTGGAATGTTCGCAAAATCGATGTGGCTATGATATATTTAACCAAAAAAACAAAATGCTGTCCACTTTTCTGGAAAAAGAGGAAAATGTGAAATTTTCTGTACACAGTGAATGGAGAGTTCTCCATGTTGGCAGCCATTTTGTGTCTGTACGTTTGCCAATTCAAGGAGCCCATGAGGGGTGTAAATCAAAACTTTGAAAATTCATAACTTTTGAATGGATTATCCGATTTTGCTCAAATTTTCACAAATTTTTCATCTTANTTATAGAATATTACGTCATTTGTTTATATCGTCTGTAAGTATACAGAGTGTTTGAGTTATTAAAGTTATTTGAACTTTAGAACAACTTGATGCATGACGTGCACAGATTTTAGTTGTTTATTTTAATTGAGAATGTTAATCAGTGAGTTAAAATTCAGAATGAAAATAATTTGACAGTTACCGAATGATATTGTTTCCCAAACATTTGCCTTCAAATCTAAAATTTTTAATCTAAAATGTTAAAACAATTAAAAAAAAAAGACAAAAACTACTGATCAAAATAATGTGAACAAATGATTAAAACATGAAAATAATGCTCCTGCGATAATATAATATGCAAGCTAAAAATTATTTTGGGCAGCTACTAATTACCCTTATTAATGTGCGTTGCTATTGATATGCGGGTTTATGTGAATAAATACTTTATGCGTTCTTTAGACAATTTAGGTTTACATGGTTTAAAGAATATCACGTTTTGTACGTGGAGGACCTTTTTTTTTTTTTTTAAATTGTCAGATTTTTTTCCATTTCCCCCTTTTGGTAATAGGCAGTTTATGTACATATCGATGCAGATTTATGCACAGTTCCTCCACTATTTTCGGTCCTATTACTTCATATTTTTTCACTTCATCCTCACATGCTTATACATACTTGAGTCAAGTTTGGTAAAAATCTGTCCAGCAGTTTTAATGTTATCGTGGTAACAAGTTTCGGACGGACGGACGCATGGACAAAAGGACGCACAGACGGACGGACGGACAACCCGAGTATAACATAATGCCTCTGGCACCACCTTACGGTGAATATATGCATTATTGAGCAGCTAGGTTCGGCAGAAATTTGTTAAGTTATTCTGAAGTTGTTTTAACAAGCTATTTCGGGGGATTTTTTTTTTTGTCATGTGACCTTTGACTTTTGATCCCCTGAACTCAAAATCTAATCACTTCATCCTATAGCTTCATCCTCATATGCTTTTAAATACAGACTTGAGTCAAGTTTGGTCAAAATCCGTCCAGCAGTTCTGAAGTTATCATTAAGTTTCGGACGAACGGACGCACTGACGGACGGACGGATGGACGGACGGACAACCCGAGAACATAATCCCTCTGGCACCACCTTCCGGTGGCAGAGGCATAAAAAGTTTGTTGTTTACACACAAAAAAAACAGTGTATATAAAATGGAATTGTCTGAATTGAGACTACATATAAAATGGGGATTCCCCGTTGGAATTCCCAGACAACCAAACAACATCGAGATCAGACGATGAGTTTCGCGTCTGATGGTGAGCTGTAGGTGATCTTCTGTGTATCACTGTGAGCGGTGGTGGTCTAATCTAATTCATTGGTGAGAAAACTCCTCGACAAAGGATAGGCTGGGCAAGCAATTATTTGGTGAGCATATTCTTATTCTAAACAAAACTTGGTGGCATATCTTTATTTTTTATTTTTTTAAATAGCAGCTGTTCCCCAGTTAACTTCAAATAATTTTCAAAACAATTTACAGTTGTAACACGATTACGCGCAGAATGAATACATAGGGTACGTACGTGATTTTGATCGAATCGTTAAATCACTTGAGAAAAGTAGGAAATTGGCTGGGAAAACCTATATTGATTGAGGTAGAAGAGGGAAAACTGTTACATTCATGCATCTCGGAACGTTTTGGAAAGTGAGAGGGGAGGGGTTGCCACAAGGGATGTACATTTACCATTTTACACACTCGCATATAGGATTGTCCGTATTAACTGAAAAAAAAAACATTGCCGCACCCCGCCACACCCCCTCCCGGTTCCACTGTCCTTTTAATGATTGCAATTATTGGGGGAATTATCATTTTAGTCAATACAAGAAGGTCTATCAATAGTTGATTAAATGAATTTCGCTTACCTATACACTTTATAGTTGCTAGTCTCCCCAATGACCCACATCATGACGAAGCCAGTGACAATTGGGATCTGCACTTCTGCATCGAGGGCTAACATCGAGGCTCTCATCACGGAGGTTAAAAGATTGCCCAACATAACAGTCCGGTTCATCGAGCTACCCTACAATGACTTGGACTGTTTTCATCTTTCAAATGAGGGGCTAGACGGTTTGATCATCTGCCATTCGATCCACAATCGTCGCTTTGCAATCACAGACGTTATGGATGCTCTCTATGACAAGTTTCTGCACAGAATTAAAAGAAATTTCGGTGAGATATTATACGTCATGGGCAAATTTCTTGCGTAGTAGAAGATCCAATGACTAATTCGATAAGATATTTCGTACGATGTTGATGATCGGGTACATAAAAGCTGTAGTCAACAGATTAATAAGGTATAATTTTTCCCGTAAAATTAATTTGAACATCAATTCAATGTTCCTTTAATTGAAATCGGGACGGGTTTGTGATTGTTATGTCCTACAGGTCAATGCATGACGCACGGTTTGTTATTCCGTGACACGCTTAATTCTTCAAATGTGTTTCTAATTCTGCTTTTAATTCTGAATAATTAAATAAACCCTATAGAATGCTAAAACCGTCGATATGCCAACCTACTAACATTATATGGCTTAGTCCCCTAATCAAGTTGATCACTGACGATTGGGAAAATTCACGAGTGTAACCAAAGGGGGGGGGGGGGGGGGGAGGGGTGGTTGTAAAACTTTTGGGAAACAAAATAATGCGGGAGAAAGATAATTTTTCCTTTGCTTGTCAGCTCGCCGACTGGAAGTAAAGATATTTTTTCTTGTAAAACCAAATCGAATCGCCGTAATTCGTGTACGATCCTAAATAACCGGACATGTGTGGCTCAGTGATAGAACGTCTGCCCCATGAACGGAAGGTCGAGGGTTCGATCCCTGACCGAGCCATACCAAAGACTTTTATTTATTTTTCACACATGGGCTGGAACACCCTCCTCAGCCATAAGGCTGTTCTTCTGAGGGGTATAAAAAAAAAGATATTATTATTTATTATAATATACGCATACCTCGTCTTATTTGTTTTCTGTGTTCAGGTAAAAGTAATATCTGTGTGATCGGACACGACTTCGAATGGCCAATGGAACCGGTTGTGCACGGGGATAAGATGGAAAACTTCAAAGTTACTCAACCATCTACGTTCGAATGTAGCCAACTGGCCATGATCTGTGGGAAACTGGACGAACGAGTGGACATGGATCATGGAGACTGGAATGAACTACAGTTGTTCGTGCGACAGTGTTGTCACCGTGACAGGTCGATTCTACTTGAAATACGACACATCATGTCTTTGATCATGTCGAAAGTCGACATTTTGAGCGTCCTCTGTCTGATTGTTGTCGCTATCTATCTTTTCGATTAGGCTGGTTTTAAAGGGGATTTCCTTTGCCTGTTGTTCATGAGTTTTGCTTTTTGTAACGTCAAAGCTGAATTAATAACGATCGTCATTGTTTTTTTCATGTGTTTTTATGCTCGTGAAGTTTATCGTGAATGGTGTAAATAAAATAACCAAAATGATTGCAAATTCTATAGAAAATTAGGTGAATATTCAAAAGAATTCATGTCGAAATTGGGAATGCTTGCCTCAGTTTTATTCAAAGTTGCCAACCAATAAGGTTGAACTGAACCATGGCATTTTCTTTTAATTGGCAAGATGGCCGAGTGAGGTCGCTCGGTTTCCTTGAGACATATTTCACCATTGGGTTGGGCTGGCTGCATTGTTAGGTCTTGACCCCCATCATCCCCCACCCCGAAGGGACTTGGAGGAATAGCCCCCCCCCCCCCCCCCCCCCCCCCCCCCCCCCCCCCCCGCGAGG
>BQKZ01000964.1:57809-87869 GCA_036244855.1 Temnopleurus reevesii
CTCTTTTATTTTGCTTGTCAGCCCAACTCGGCCCCCCGGGGCGCCAAGTGTGAGCTGAAGATCCCCTTTTTTTTTGCTCCTCAGCCCAGCCCAGTGGGCATCAAATTGGTAAACTGTCGAGCTTCCCCCCCCCAACCCGGGTCTCCAAATCCTGGATGGGCGCATGCATATCCAGCTTGTCTGTAAGCCCAGACTCTTGGTTTCGGGTTCTCAAGTGCATCGTACAGTGTCTGCATTCAAGACATGTCAATGATTTTCAATTAATAATTTTTGTGTTGGGTAGATAAATAATTAAGATAATTCTTGCCTTATCCAAACATGGATAAAGCACTGTCAATCAGTGTTTATCCATGTCGGGATAAGGCAAGAATTGTTTCAATTAAGTCAATGATTGCTTCCAATCAATATTGGTTCCCTATCCTTGGCGGGAGGAAGAATCAATGTAGTATGTCATGCTCTGCATCATCTCGAAAGCCAATGGCCTGTGCCTGCAGAAAAAACTGTTCCGGTGCCTCATCATAGGCCTAACATTGACCCATTAATCAAAGTATATTATTAAAAAGGTGTGAAACTTGTTTCTTTGAGTCAAATTTTTCATAAACTAAAAGCTTGTAATGTCCTTGTTGTTTAATATACAGTATATTATTTTAGCAGCATGAGCTTTTGCTGGCTCAGGATCCAGCAATTTTCCAAATTTTCCAAATACATGTAAATGCAATTCGAAACATTTAAAATTTTGCATGAGTACACTGTATTATGAAATCTATACATGTAGTTCTGATTGGGTCTATAAGGTATCACAACATCCCTGGGTGAGTGATTTGAAGAGATTACCAATTATGGTGTATGGGCCTTGGAAAGGCCTCATTGTGGGAACAGCTTGATTTTTGAAGTGTGTATACGTCCTTTAACCAAATATATTGTAGTTAAGTCATTGTCCGAACTTGAAAATCTGCTTGGTCTATACATTAATTGCTTGATCTTGACTCTTCTACAAGCTATAACAAATTTTAAATGAACTTTTGCACGGTATCACACTTGAATGGGCTCAATTACAAACAAATCATGGAATCGACAAGATAAACCAGGTAGAAATATTTTTGTGGCATGTTTTCGTATTAGAATTGTCACCTTTCATATTAAACGTATATCAAAAAGTTATTTATTAATGTTACATGTATTTATTTATTATTATCCTTTTTTTTTTTTTTTTTTTATTTACAGAGGCTGTGTTTTTTCTTCTAGTCAGTGGAATAATGTTCGAAGTTTGTGTGTCTTTGAGTAAGGCATGTTCTATAGGACCAAAGATAAAATGAGTATTGTATATTGTACTGTGATATCTGTTAATGTTCATCGATGAAATACTTATTCATAATTTGTCAACTTGCTTATTTTTCCACAAATTTATAGAACATTTATTTCCTTTTTCAAAAGACATCATAAACATAGGAAAATATAAGATAACATAGTAAAAATTAAAGGAGGCGAAGACCCTAGAGGCAAAGCTTGTGTTGGCATTTTGGACTTTGTAATCTTGTATTTCAAGCTGTACAGTTAGAAAAAAAAAGGTTCATTAGTGCACCTTGCAACACGAGGAATTCCCCTTTGGGAGCAATCTTACCTTTTTTTCAGAAGGATGGAATTATATTACTCCTTTATATCAGTATGTAAGATTCTCCAGAATGTTTTAAAATATCAACAGCTCTAGGTTCGAACCCATCGGCGGGTTTACTAATAGATGCAAATGTTATGCATACCTCTAACACAAAGGTTGTTCTTGACAACCCGAAAGCTTGCCTGAGGCTTACCCGACATAACAACAAGTAATATATGCAAAATGGATTCCAAGTATTGTAGTGACATAACGATACATAACTATATCCTTGGGACCATGAAAATTACCTTGTTATATCAGGTTCGTCCTTACTATATGAGGGTAAAAAAACCAAAGAACTATAAAGAGCTGTGACCAATAAAATCACGTATCTCGCTATACCTGACCACTTTATAACGAGGTTCCACTGTAACACGTAACTACGTTTGTAATCAAGAAACGCACATAAATTTGAATATAAATTAGTAAACCCGCCTATTCCAAGTCAAACGCTCCGTCAACTGAGCTGCTCAATGATCCCGACCGATGGGTGGATTTGGAAGACCGTATATGAGAAGGGTACCAACCCATTTCCCATGGAAATATGTCAAAGTGTCTGATCCCGGGGCCAGTTGCTCGAAATGGTCTTATAGCTATCCTCTTCATGCTAAGGCGTCTTAAGTTCTTATGCCACCCTCTTAACATAGTCGTATCAACGCTAATGTCTATGTTACGAGGTTGGCACAAGAAGTCAATACGTCTTAGCAAGAAGAGGATAGCTAAGACCATTTCGAGCAATCGGCCCCGGTTATAACGGCAGCTTCAATGTCCTAATGTGCATCGCTCATTAAGAGCGGATATACATAGCTCAATTGGTAAATCGTCTGATTTGGAATGAAGCGATTCTGCCCTCATGTTTGGTGTGTTGAATCATTTAGTTTTGTTGTTGATGAAGTCATTACTTTTAATTTACACTACAGGTTCGTCAATTTGATTTCCACGCAATTATCAGGCGTTAGAAGTTATGAAATTAGCCTGTTTGTTTTAACCAACCAGAGTAAATTTCAACCGACATGAGGAGAATATTCCCAAGCTCGTTAAACAGATAGGTGGACAATTTATAGTCCAGTGTTTGTTAATTTTTTGTCCAATTTTTGTATGCTTCCGCAATATGATTTTGCTATATATTTACTCAGATTTCGCTCGTTGTGTTTCACCAAATACGATTTTAAAATACATATATCGTTATAAGCAGACATTTAAATGATTTCTTCAGTCTATATGTACTTTGCCTTTTTATTACATTTTCAGTATTTTACACTTACGTATCTCATGTAAGTTAAAAATTTGATATCTTGAACGAAAAATCAGTATTATCTTTAATTATGTGTATTTCGATTGTTATACTTGTTGAATTGTATTTTTTTTTAATTGAATAAATAAAAAAAAATGAATGAAACGAAATCTGTTATCTCATTGATATGTTAATCTAGGTTTCCTGGGACAACGGTACTTTTATTGAAGGGGATAATCTGTCTAAGGAAAACACGTTAATACATAGTGATGAAAATGACGATGATAATAATAATGATAATAATGATACTACTAATAATAGCAATAGTATCCATCATGAGATAAAACCACACAAAAAGTATAATGATTAATCATAGATTGCAAATCCCTGTATATAAAAATTCACATTCTTACATTAACACGATATAAATTATTTCCGCAAAATAAAGTGGGTCATAGACAATATAAGAGCCGTACGCCAGGTATTGAGCAATGCGGACACAACAATCAAAAGCCGTTCCGATTAGAATAGCATAACGGAGCATTGAATTTGCGTTCGACTTAATTTTACGGAAATAGTTTACATCGTGTTCATTTGATAATTATCACGATTAAGGCTTTCCAGGAACATCGGACCATTAGCATAGGAAAAAAATCTTTTCAATAGAGATAGGTATTCAAACCCCGATTTAACACGACTCAACACGATTCTTTGTCAGGGACTCGACTGAGTAAATAATGACAAAGAATCGTGTTGAGTCGTGTTGAATTGGGGCTCTAAGTGACTAGGGGTTTAAACTAATTCACTTGATGTAGATTGAAATAGGTATACTTGCTTCTTCATTTTTCTGATCAGAATACTTCAAGTTTCACTTTTCCTCCATTCCTCTGTTGCTCTCGGATCCTCTCAATATGTCTATTGCCCTCTGTCTTCTTCGTCTTTCTACTCATCCCCTTCTTCGTTTCTTTGAGTTGTTCTCTACATTTCGTTTTCCTCTTCTCCCTTTCTTCTGCGGGGTGTTGCTCAAAAGTTGCAATTGATCGCAAGTTGCAGTTGTTCGGAACGCGCCAATCAGAATCATTGTTTCATGCGCGTCTTGTTACATGCGCACACCACGCGCGAATGAAAATGCGCATTACAATTTGCAGTTGATTTTGAGCAACACCCCTAAGTCGTCTTCTTACACTTCACGACTCTCACCATTCTCAATTTTAAATTTGATCATCTCTACTTCTCCCCCGCCTCTTCTTCTTCTTCTTAATCTGATTGTATTCCAGATCTTATTGGAACCCGAGTAAAATAATAACAGATGCGATTTATATAGCGCACGTATCCACTATGCTGGGGGCGCAAGGCGTTTTTTATTATCATTACCCTGACTTTAGCCCGGTAGCCACCAGCGCACTTGGCATTTCAAAGAGTGAATATTCCTACCTGGTGCCCATTCACCTCACCTGGGTTGAGGGCAGCACAATGTGGATGAATTTATTGCTGAAGGAAATGGACGCCATGGGTGGGATTCGAACCTACGACCCTCTGTTTGAAAGGCAAGAGTCATGGCTACCACACCACGACACAACGACACCACGGTGCCACGGCGCCTCCATAATTTGGGAAGTAAATCCTGAAGAACACAACATTCAAAACCAAATGGGATGCGGTCTGAATAAAGACTAATTCATTTTGGGGATTCCCCGCGGTTGTTTTCCACTCACTGGGAACTTACGGGAGGCGTCGTGAAGTAATCATATCGCCCATGCAGCTCCACACATCTTGGATGATTTATACCAGCCTCCGCCGCATGCGCGCGTGACCCGAACAAGGTCAAGTCATTGGTATCAGTCGTTCCGGAGTGAGAGTTGAAAGTACCTCCTCTCTTCCAGTATTAGCAGCACCTTTACAACAGCATCTATACTCCGTCAATACAGTGAGTATATAGTGAGTATTGGTGTTCAAGTCTGTTTCATGAAATGACGTTGTGACATATTAAATGGGCGAGACTGGATGATATTATGTTCGGTGTCATTTTCTTGGTTCACGACTCCCAAGCAAGCAATGTTACACACAGACTCGGCTTCGGTTTCCGCAATTTGCATATTGCGTAGCCTTTACAAAGGCTTACTCGCGGCTGTACGATTGCTGACTGCAGTATAATCGTTGTAAGAAGCGAGTCTGTGACCCTTAGACTAGCCATGCAGAAAATCGCGGGCTTCGCCACGTCTCATAGTCTGGATGGCAGCCGTTTTCGTGTGAAGCCGTTTATATGACTGTGCAGCTATTGCAGACAGCAAGTGGCATCGGCTTTAATTGAGGCTACTTAGTGCGCAATCCAGAGTCTGTGGTAAAAAAAAAGTATTTTTGCGTGAACACCACCTTGGCTATACTATATGTTCTGCGCAAGTTCTAACACCTATGCAAGCCAATGATGTTGTATGCCTGCTGCATATTACTAGCTAGTCTGATGGTGGAAAGGTCAACCAATTTCGAATAAAGAGCATGTAATTAATCATAGCGCTCTCCGTCAGCTCGTCACCCTTCACATTTATGCCCTCATTGTTTTGTCCCTTGCTAAGACAACACGGTAGAGAGAAGGTGTTGCGTTTATGGATTTTAGGGGAGGGGTGTAAATCTTCCCCTGAAATATGAAAAGGGAAACGAAAACAGTTTTCGGCCTCATGTGCAAAAAAAATCATGTTGCAGCAAACGCGATTTATTTTACACGTATGACATGAGTAAATCAATAAAACACGAGCAAAGTACAACAAAAACAGGGAATGGATGAATATATTACAATATGTTAGATGAACGAATGGCTGAACAAACAGACTCTATTCAGTCCGATATCAGCTTTCAGGTATTACAACACCCATCATACCAGCACTAATTTTCCGACGGGTGAAAAAAAAATGTATTCTAGGTCTCGCGAAATGTAGCATACATTGATTAAACCATACAAATTTGCAATTCAAACAAGAACAGTATTGATTTGATTAATAACCAAAAGACGTTTCACAATGGCTCCGAGTTTATTATCTTTTTTTATTTATCTATCTATTAATTATAGTCTTCTTTAAAAACAGGGAAGGTGCATTCAGGATTAAAAACTGCTTTTCAAGCATGCCATGTGTACAATTAACATGCATACATGAAAAAATACAGCAAAAACAGCAATAGAAGGCATGCATATTGTAGAGCAAAAAAAAAAAAAAAAGAAAGAAAATTACACTCTCAGCTGCTCTATTTCATCCAGTTTGAGAACAATTGTATAGCCTACAGTTACCATGGTTACATGGGAGTTGTTCAATCGCTTCGCCTTTTTCTTATTGAAAAATTTTTTACTCATGTATAAACAGGATAAAGATCTTTCATTTTACATTGACGGGTGCTGTTAAAATCGTAGTCCATGTACTAGGCTTTCGCTTTGCAACGCGACCGCTATTAGCGACGTAAATCTAAGGATTGCCGAAGTGGCCATTTACGCATTATGTAAAGGTTGTTATTTTTTAAGCAAAATGACTTGTAAGGCCCCTAGGACCCTATTATATTCCAGAGCAGATTATCCCACACTTTGGATCCCCATAGATCTAACGTCTTAAATAGCGTTCGCGTTGTAAAGCGAAAGCCCGGTGATATTGCATAGACAAATTCAAAGTGTCTACTGGAAAAGCGTCAATTGGGACTCCGGACTTGAAATAGGCTCGTTTTCAAAGTCACATAATAGGCACCAATTGGATCATTTTTTTTCATGGGGGTGTTTCGTTCTCATATTTTATCAAACTTGTTTATATTGCATTAATTATTCAGATTCACATTGACTCGACGTTTACCCCAAGCTGATGCAATTCCGAGCGAGATTTGACTCTGCAGAATAAACACACAGCAAAAACAATGGTGTTGATGATAACACCTTTTCCTTGTTATCAGCAGCAGGAGCTTCCCAAGTAGGAAGTAATTCCCCAGCTCCAATAGATCGATATCGACGGTATCGGGAGATATCGCTTATTATCGCATTTTGTCGGTGATGAGCATTTGCAACTTATTTGCAGTTAATATGTGATTCATCAATTGCAACTCTCTAGCAACACCCCTTAAGTTGGTGTTAAATCAACACCGTGTTTGCTCTTGTTGTTGCTGTGTAATGACTTACCTCTCCTTTCAGGTAAATTAACCGATCCTCGGCCATGGGGAAGCTTGTTATCGGCATCTGCACGTCTGCACTGAAGTCTAACATAAATGACTTCATTTCGAAAGTGAAAAATCAGCTCGATGTAGACACCAGATTTATTCAACTACCCTACAATGACCTGGACTACTTCCGTCTTTCAAATGAGGGGCTTGATGGTCTGATCATCTGCCATTCTATCCACAATCGTCGCTTTGCAATCACAGATGTTATGGATGCTCTCTATGACAAGTTCCTGCCACGTGTCAAGTCATTATTTGGTATGTAATATCCCCCCCCCCCCAATTCAGGATAAATCTACCCATCGGCCAGTTTCATAACGTCTTGCAATGACAATATTTAATTTAAATTTACATTTTAAAGAACGAGTGAACATCTTATTAATTGTTTGTTTCCAAGTTCCGGAAGTTGAGAAAGCTATATTTCCAAACATCGAAACACTAAAACATAGAATTTCTTTATGACTACTGACATCATTTTATTTTTTATATTTAACAATTTTTTTTATTAAAAATCATACAAGAATCACAATATAAATACAACAATACATAATTCAGTAGTAATCAAAAGGTGCGAACATCAAAAATTGACATACATTTATTTGCTAAATATATAGGGGCAACATAAATAGATTTGACTGATGTATTTAATTCGGAAGTTTGTCTATTACCCGCATCAAGTTTGATGCTTGGAATCCAAAATATACAAGATTACTTTACTCGGATTTGTAAGACCCCGGTTACATAGAAGCCCGGAAGAAAAACGATACAACACGACTCTTTGTTCAGTTCACAGTTGTCTGCAGAGAAACAAAGAGTCATGTTCAATCGTGTTGATTTCGGGGTCCTATGTGACAGGGGCTTAAGCATTATTTTTGTTAATGTCTTTTTAAATATTTGCGTATTTAGAGTGCAAGGCCTTGCACTAAAAATTTAAAACGTAAATAAACATTTCAAAAGATATAGTGTATCAAATTTACAATAAAAATGCTGGATCGAACACTACAAAGTCTGGATCCAGTATCTTTGATATGCTAATTTAAATTCGATAAAGATTTTCACTTTTCCAAACTTTAATTCCAAAATGTTAATTTAACATTTTTACCCACCAAGAGTTAATTTAACTAAGTTATTTCTTCTCATGACGCATTCGATTATGATTAGCCATTATTACTATCACTATTATTTTTTTTTCATTATTATCATCATTTTTACTACTATTATTATAATCATTATTGGTTACAGAACAGAAAAATATCTGCGTCATCGCACATGACTTCTCATCGCTACAAGGGGCAGACGGTGCAAAAGGCAAGATGGAAAGTTTCCGGACACTGCAACCGACGACCTTCGAGTGCTGCAATTTAGCCGTGGTCTGTGGGAAACTGGACACTGAGGTGGACATTGGCCGAGAAGATTGGGTACAGCTTGAGAAGTTTGTGCGCCAGTGCCATCGAGTCCCACCGCCACCGGCTGCCGCGGTCTCATCATCTACACGGCCAGCTAACCCCAAAACTTCCATCATTATCCAAGGGGTCACAATAGATTTTAGTGATCCTAGAGTTCTTGGGGTACTTGCGATCATGGTCCTTGCAGTGATCCTCATGTGGTCAAGGGTAAAAGAGACCGTAAAATGGTTTCTCTACTGTTCTCTGACTATAGGGGTATACTATGCATTTCTCCTCGCCCTAATTCCTGCAATTTTCCGAGTATATTACAGCCGCCGAAGAGCTGAGATACTCAGAAATGAGAATTACTGGTACGCCACACTTGTTCTTTCGAGCAACCTTCTCCTGCTCTCAGCGATCAGATTGTACCAAGCAGGTGGACTCTTGGTATTCTCCTTACCAGTACTGCCTCTGGTTGGCAGGGTATACCAGATGCGAAAGAAGAATGCTCAAAGACGTCGGTTCCCAAAGCTGCCAGATCGTGCCGAGACTTTCCATTGGTTCAAACTCCCATTGTGGAAGTTCCCCTACCGTTTTTGGCAGCATTATCTTGATACAGCTGCAAAATATGTTAACGAGCTTTTCTAGGATGTAACACTGTCAATTTCCAGTGATTTTTTGCAAAACCGCCTTTTTAGAATTGAAGTGTTCCTACCGTTTTGGCGCTTTTATTTTTGGAAAAGGGTGCAAATTCTATTATCGAGCTATTTTAGGATGCGATAATGTCGGCTTCCAAGGCTCCCGGACGTGGGACTTTGCTATTGTCCAAACAACCATTTTGCAAGTTTCTGTTCCATTTTTAGCGCTAGTTGAAAGAAAATATAAAAAATCTGTTGACGAACTTTTTTAGAGAGAGAATGTGGTGATGTCGGTTTCTGGAGTTCCCAATCTCGAGATTTTTTAGTGGTTTAAAACAACATTGTGAAAGTTCCCCTGGCGATTTTTGGCAATATCATCTTGAAGAAAACCCCGCAAACTCTCTTGTCTTTTTAAGGATGTACTGGTCAAAATGGTGTCAGTTTCTGGAGCTGCTAGACCTTTTCGATGGTCCAAACGATCGCTTTTAGCACCATTATCTTGAAAACGCTGCAAAATATGGGATGTAATGATCACAAGTACCACAAGAAAACTCTATGTCAGTTTTATTTTTCAGTAGTATTGGAATGTTAAAATGTTGAAGGAGTTCTCACTTTCATTGGATGTGTTATAAAAAAAAAATTGCATGTAAATATGCGCTCAGTGTTTGGTCAAGTGTAGATGAAAGTGGATGACCAAATATATTTCATTGTTGTATATAATTTCTCTGATCTACATGATGTGGTGTCCATTTGAGTTAAGCACACTCGTACATGTACGTTTGTTGCTTGAGTTTAGTTTTTAAGATCCGCATGTACATATCTTTCGGGGGAAAGGGTTAGAAGTAAAGCCCCGGTCATCACCCCGACTCGTTGTTCTGAGGCAGTTAAATGTGAATTAACAAAGAGTCGGGGTGAATCGTGTTGCTTTCGGGGTCCTATGTGACGGGGCTTAAAAAGTTCTATACCAGTCCCGTAGTTGAAATCCGTAGAGGTCCGAAAAGTGATAGTATTTTACCTTCATCATTCTCTTTGGAACCCTCTTAAAGGGGAACTTCCCGCAGAAATTCTGGTAAAACGCAACCAGAATTTGGTCACAGTACTATTCACTACAAAGAGTACGCGGGGCTGTTTAACTTCATTAAAGACTGTAATAATGCTTTCTAGCAGGAAAATGAAAATTGTAGCATAACAGGCACAGTGCACTTTGAACAGAATCATAAACTTAAGTATTACGTCTCATAATTACGAATATTTATCGCCCATTTTGAAGTATTTGATTGATGGAAATATTTTTATGCAGATTTAAAGGTGTTCGATACTTCAAGTTAATCCCAATATACAACGAGTGCTTATTTTGTGACTGTTTTATAGTTGCCCGGTGGTATATTATTACATAATACAAATTAAATTACATCAGCCCGTGCTGGAACATCTACACCTGAAGACTAAATCCCAACCATCACCCTAAAGGCCCGTGCACACCAAACACGGCACGGCATCACGGCACGGTTTTTACGCGATATCTTGGTTGTCATTGGCCAACGCGCTCCTCCGCGCAGAGGATGTTCAACAATTGGTCAATCACAGGGGAGACATCGCGTAAAAACCGTGCCGTGACACCGTGCCGTGTTTGGTGTGCCCGGGCCTTAATCCTTATTCCAACACTTATCCGAAACTCTCAATCAGGACGCAACAATAATTATGGCAAGGGCAAACCCATATATCCCAAGTCCCAGAGATGCCAATCGTTACGGAATATGCATTAGATCAAAATCAAAATTTAAATGATAGCAGCTGAACTAAAGGGAGAGAAAATATGACAACAGTAACTATACTCTCAGTCATTCATTTAACATGTTTGATGATGAAAGCCTTGAATTGTTATGAAAATACATCTCATGTATAGTCCGGATCGGTTAGCTACTCTGGAATCTTTATTATAGTTTCAGTACGCCATTATAAAATCCCAGCTTTATAATGTTGATCAATTATGAATTATTAAACATGTATAGTGCATAACAGAATCATATCATTGTCGTAAAACAAATATTATATCACCATTTTTTACAATATTTAATGTACTTTGAACCGAAGTGAAGTATTAACTATCATTATCATGAACATCGATTGCCTATCCTTGGAAATAAATATTAAATTATTAATCTGATGTACGCGTGTGCTCTTTATTACTTTATTCAGAATTAAGGTCAGAAGCAACTGCAGAAATACCAACCGTTTCGGTATATGCATGGTAGAAATTAAAGTATGAATTGCATGTGTAAAACTAAATTATGTTTCTGTTTTGATTTTCCCTATTTACCAATGTGATAGCAGAATGAAGAAAAAAAAAACACCCGAGCAGATATTTGTTTCATGCATGGTATACCACTGTTCCTATAATATTAAGTCCTACGTTTGATCATATCGGTTCGCGAAAGTTTTATGACATTTCAATATTTTAACTATTTTGGTTATTATTTCGTAAGCTTACCTTTTGGGGACAAGAGAATGATTGAGCCCAGAGAAAATCCAAACTTCCAGTGAGCCGAACTAGGAGAAAGAAGGAGGAAATAAAAGAATGACTTAAATACGTAAATAATTTATCATTTGAAACGTTGTATTTGTGAATAATAATTCATATCAATAAATTTTCTTCTTTTCCTTGACCATCCAGCAGGGTGGATTTGGCGAATTACAAATTACGCAAGTCATACTTATAGGATGATGATGATGATATTGATGGTGATGATGATGATGATGATGATGATGATGATGATGGTGATGATGATGATGATGATGGTGATGATGATGATGATGAATGTGATGATGATGATGATGANGATGATGATGATGATGATGATGATAATGATGATGATGTTATGATAATGATGATGTTGACAATATTTAAGTTCACCTTTATTAGTGTGGAATATTACGCAACGCAAATAAATTAATATATCATATGAATAATATCCAGTAAATTTAATTCATTCACAAAAAGCAATAAAAGGATAAATGCATTTATATCCATTAAGTTTGACAGTTTAAGTTGTACACCTAAATTACCATATATTTTTTAGTGATATGTAACTCCCAATGAAGAATTAAAAGAAAAGCGTTAACAGCATCGGTATGATTACAAATTTCTGCTTGGGAAAATTTCACTTTTACAGACGAAGGGAAGGTGTGATGAACAAACAAAAACAATTTCAAAGAGTCATAGATTGACGAAGCACATAAAAGAGATTCGTTCTCCAATTGTTTTCAAATAATTTGATAAAATTTCTCACCTCCGTGGAACTTCTTATGCCCTTCCATCCAGTGGACATGGGGATTATAGCAGCGAGGCCTCAAATATAGATATAACTCTCAATCAACCTGATCATTCCATGTGAAAGCAAAGAATCAAATAATAATAACAATAATGATGAAAGATATTACATAGCGCATAACACAATAATGCGAAAGTCCCTATGCGCTTAGCAGAATATAGAAAAAGAGAAAAAGAAGTCAAGAGGAACTGGGATTATCACTAGATTAGTTGTTTTTAAAGCTATATGTTTTTAGGCTATTTCTGACTTTTTCATATGGTGTAATATTTGTGAGGTAGTTTGGCAGGCTATTCAATAAGATAGATGTGGCATGTGAGAATGATCTCTCACCGTATGATTTTGTTTCAGTTTTAGGTACAGTGAACAGTGAAATACAATTTATAATGTCCGATGTAAGAGCCATGTCATAAAATGCTTTAAATTGAGGTATAAAACTATAACTACATATTGCCATTGGATGCACGTGTTAAATAATTTTTATTCATTAATTCAAATGTGAGTGCTTTGTCGTAAAAAAAGAGGTGCATTTAATCGAGAGATCAAATTTGTAATTGTAACTTCAGATTACCATTCGACGTGTATGCTGAATAATTAATATTTTAGTTACTCACTTATGTTGCTTGAAATCGTCAATAAGTTCATAAAATATCAACAATAGAGCCAGTAGAAAGAAAGGGCTACCCCTTGCCCTTTTTCTTCTTTTCCTCCTCCTGCTTATTCCTCTTTTCTTCTTCTTCTTCCTCTATTCTTCTTCTTCTTCTTCTTCATCATGTTCTCCATCATCAACTTCTTGTGTTACTTGTTCTGTTATTTCAGATTAGAAAGAAATAGAAAATTAAGAAGAAGAAAAACAAGAAATATTATAGAAGAAAATGGAGAAAAAGAAAAAGAAACAAAGGAGAGAGAAGAAAATTATACAATTCGTTCTGCTAAGAGTTTCTTATCCTCTTACATTGTTTTGCCCAACCTCAGCTATGGAATTAAAATTATAAATATAACCTGGCATCAAAATGGCATTAGATTGGAACAAGACATTTATTTATTTATCTACATGTATTTATTCCCTCTTCTTTTCATTTCTAAGTGAAGGAGATGGGGGCGGAAGAGGATACATACATACATTTCACTGAACAAGTAAGAATATTTTTAGAATTCCAAATGTTGATTTACCCATCGACTCGGCACTCATATATGTCTATGTATTAAACAATTCCCACGAAATTCTGAGGTCGATAATTCATTCAAAAAGTTCTAAAAATTTGCAAAAATAAATGAATTAACAGCGGATTATACAAGTCTGCAATGTAGTGGATTGAACTGCAAATCAAACTGGCCTTGGAAGATTTTCAAAATCTTTTTTTTTTTTTTTTTTTTTTTTTTTTTTNTTTTACCACTATGAAGTCACGAGATTTGATTTGATGGTTATCGTGATGTAATTTACATGATAAAAATGGGATATTGCAACAGTAAGGAAAGACTGTGCAATCATGGAGAAGAAGAAATGGGGAGAAAGGGCTGGTTGCGGTGATGTGTAGATGAAAATAGGGTGCAAAGGATAAAAGTACAAAAAGAGGTGTTGAGAATGTCTTTTGTTTACATGTGTATGAGTGCATGTGTGTTAGCTGGGGTACAGAAAATTGAGAAAATACAGAAAGATACAGACAAAAAAATGCAGACAAAAGAACAATACAAAATAAAAGTTTACAGGGTATCTGAGATTAAAGGGAAACCAACCCCTGGAATAATCCTGCTCTCTGGATATGAAGAAAAATCAGATGAACAAACTGTGAAAATTTGAGCAAAATCGGACAACCCGTTCAAAAGTTATGCATTTTTAAAGTCACAGAGATTTGACGATCACTGCAGCTCATGGGGATCCGTGCGATCGGCAAATTCGACGGAATCTGTGACGTCACGTCGGACAACCCCTCATTCATTCTGTACGCAAAACTTCAAATTTTCTCCTTTTTCTCGGAAAAGTAAAAAAATTCCAATTTTTGGTTGGGGTATAGCATTTCTGTATTGATTCTGCATGTATTTTGAACATAATCATGCTGCAGCCTTACTCTATATTCGACATTGATCAATTTTCAAATATTCTATGTACAAAGTGAATGAGGAGTTGTCCGACATGACGTCACGGATACCGTCGGTTTTGCCGATTGCACGGATCCCCATGCATGATCGGCAGTGATCGTCAAACCTCTGTGACTTTGAAAAGGCATAACTTTTGAACGGGTTGTCCGATTTCGCTCAAATTTTCACAGTTTGTTCATCTGATTTATTCTTTATTCAATGAGAGCACGATAATTGCAGGGGTTGGTTCCCCTTTAAGGAAAAAATGATGACTTATGTCCTGTAGAAGTTCATGAAACTCGATCCAAATAGCTTTCTTCGACGTTCTGTGGATTACCAGTTGATGCAGATCAATGCTTATGCTCACGATTGACGCGTAAAGGCCCCAGTCATATAGAAGCTCGAAGGTGTCACGATTGAACACGATTCTTTGTTTAGTACACAGTTGGCTGCCTGTGAACAAAAAGTTGTGTTGAATTGTGTTGCTTATGGGGCCCTATGTGACTGGGGCTTAAAGGTCCACTTTTATGACAATATTATATGTTGACTTGTGGTGATTTATGCTACCCTTACCATCACCTTTGTGAGCGAGAGAGCTCCCAAATGTTTCCCATATATTTTATAATAATTTTTCTTTATATTTTAGAGAGACATTTTGGGAACCCCCCTAAAAATTATCTTCATATGCAAAGTACTGTATATGAGGTCATATACAGTACTATGCATATGAATAGAATGTTTAGGGGCATTTGTGGAAATCCCTTGGAGGGGAACTGATTTGATTTACAAAAGACATTAAGATGTAACTACACCTGACCTGAACATACTTTGAATCATTCCTCATTATGTCTTATGTTAATTGGGAAATATTTACAACTGGCCATTATTAAGAGAGATTGACTTGGTGAACAATGAAGATGGAATGCAATTACTGCTCAATGAAGTATTGAGTGAATGTTTCCACAATTCTATCAATAGAAACAACAGGCTCAATGGTGAAAGTACGTCCTAATATCCTTTGTAAATAAAATAAGTTCCCCTTCAAGGGATTGCAACAAATGCCACTAAACATTCTATTCATATACATAGTACTGTATATGGCCTCATATACAGTACTCTGCATATGAAGAGAATTTTTAGGGGCGTTCCCAAATTGGCTCACTAAAATATAAAGAAAAATTATTGTAAAATATATGGGACACATTTGGGCGCTCTCTCACTCACGAGGTTGATGATAAGGGTAGCATAGATCACCACAAGTCAACATGCATTGTCATAAAAGTGGACCTTTAAGGCTACGAATGCGTGCACGTTTTTTTTTCCGTTTTGGCATGAACGTCTCATTGCTGGATTCACTTTATGAGCTGGCCTTACTACATGTCGTGTTTATATACAAATTTCCTGGTTAAAAATTCCATGTTAAACCCCCCCCCCCAAGAACTGTTTCATGTCATGGATTGCTTTGGGGAGTTTTTTTTAACAGAACAACCAACTATTGAAGAGTGGGGACGAGCTCTATGGATAATCTCGTCGAGACATAAACTATTTAAGACTTAGATTTCAGGCAACAATGTACAAATTGTCATACAGTTTTAACAGACTTTTAATTGCAATCGTCATGATAATACACATTAAACAATACACACGATATAATCTATTTCCAGAAAATTAAGTGTGTCATGGAACAATAGATCTGTATGCCATGTATTGAACTGTGCAGACATAACAATCACAAGCCGGTTCCGGTTTCATAGGAGCATTGAATTGGCGTTCGACTTAATTTTACGGAAATAGATTCTAATCATGTTATCATGTCACAAATATAATCACAAATACTTCTTTGCAATATGCTTTTGGCATTAAGTACATTGTATCTTGTGCCAGAAAGTCTTCAAATGTCAAGGTTAAAGTCCCAGGTTGGCAACCTCGTCAAATAAAAGTAAGCCATTTTCTGTTAATATCACAATGACACAACTCTCCAATAAAAATAAGACAAGACTTAAGAAATATAAAAAAAAAATATATAGAACAGTCACATCTAAACGTCACTGAAAAAGAATTTTGTGTGAATTTCATCCAAGCATATAAACGCTAGTATGTAAGACAATTGCAATGAGCTTGGCTGACGAATAAAATAGAAAATAATAAGTGTTGTAGCCCTTCCAAAAAGAGAGAATAATGATGTTTTTTCAAGACATTTAAAAAATATGCAAGTAACACCTGCTTTTCATTTTTGTAAATAATTACAAGGAAGAAAATACATGTATCTTTTGTCTAATTGACCAATCGTACACGGTATATTTGAGTAGTAGGCCGGTTTACTGATAGATTCAAATTTAGGCACATTTCTTGCCAGCGAACATAGTTACGTGATGTTCCTTTTCAAAACTGATAAGTAACAATGAGACTACAATACTTGGAATCCAGTTTGCATACATTACTTGTTGCTATGTCAGGCAAGCGTCTGGCACGCTTTCAGGTTGTCGTGAACAACCTTTGAGTACGGAGAATGCATCAAATTTACATCTATCAGTAAACCTGCCAATTGCAAATAGCACATGATAATAATCATCAAGAGGATACAGCATATTGTGCCATATCCTACTTTTGTTCCATAATTGTTTGTAAATACCCTGACATGAAACTGAGGCAGCCATTATCATCAGAAAAAAAACCCAAATTTCAGGGAATATCAAAACAAAGTCCCTTCTCTCAAAAACAAAATCATATGCTGCACAACCTATATTTTGTTTTGTATCTTCTGGGTCGTATTCTGATATCAGGTTTAACTTAAACTAGAGTTTAAATCTGTGGTTAAGTATGGGGAAGCCAAAAGAGGCTTGAATCTATAACAATCGGTGTTTAATGTACCATCACATTTGGCATTCATAGTATTAAGAACTGTCATGGAACAAAAACTTTAAATAGTTTTCTACATTTTTAGAGCATGGGAAAAGAGAGCAGTTAACACAAGAATGATAAAGTTTTGGCACATTGGGCTACCCATACTTAAACCATAGATTTAAACTAGTTTAAGTTAAACCTGATATCAGAATGTGCTTGGAATGCTCGCCACCGGCAATAAAAGAAGACTAAAAAATGCAGTAAGTTGCAGAAAATGCATTGTTCACTGTAAACATTTTGTGTGAGTCGAGGTACCCATTTCAGGTTATGGACATTCTTATATGTGTGCTAATTTTTGCAAAGTTTAGATGGAAAATTACTTTTCAACCTTCACAGTCAGTATACACATGTTTATGGACTATTATACTATATACCAAACTCTTTGATTTTTTTCAATGGCTTATGATATGAAGACAAGCAAAATATAGGCCGTATATCAATCATAATTCTTCATACACAAAAATGCTGCTTAGAATACTCTCCAGTAAATCCAGTAAATAAATAGCGTAAACATACTTTCCATACAGCATCCCATGCATAAAATGTGACCAAAACGTCATAAAATTGAACATCTCTTATACAAAGTATGGAAATTGTGTACAATGAATATTAAATGGCAAAGAAAGGAGACAAAATAAATAACTCTACATTCAATCTTTCACAATAGCTACAACAGATGAAAAAAAAATATATTCCTATACTACTCCTCTGCAAACAGGTAAATTTGCAAAATATATGTGACAAATGTTCTATATTCCTTTGAAAAATTGCAGGGAAGGGGAGTTTCTCATGGGGTTAAAGTAGTTTTATAAACATAAACAGCTTGGAAATTGCCTTGTAGAATTATCACTCTATTAGATGATTCTTGGATGCTATACTGTGTAGTCACATGGAAATATGATTGTGTTTAATGAAACTTGAGCTGTTGGGGAAGCAAGTTTGATGGTGATGATGGATAGGCCGCATCCCAACTTCACATTTACTTAAAAACAAGAAAGGTTGCAGCCTACACAGGGGCGAATTTGGCTTAGATACCTCCCAAATGAAAACCGTATTCTTTGCCTCTAAGGCTTTACAAGGAAGTACCGCGCTTTATGCACATCAGTAATTATCTACGTCACATACCACTGTGCATCCACCTATCTCTTTGGACTACCTTTATTACCCATAATGGTTAACTGAGGTATAAATGTGGGTATTCATGAAAATGAGTTTGAACAAAAATATCAGTCATCAATACTTACCATTGATGTATCATACATAGTTCACAGAGAAAGGTTCATGCAAAAGAGTTTTAATCAAAGCAACAATCTAAAGATTTAGGTACCCCCTTGTAAAGTACTCCAAGACCAAAAGAGTATGGAATATAAGTTTTTGTTGGATGTCTGCTATTTTCAATATTTGAATGACGAGCTGTCTATTTCATGTACTTTCTTTTTTTCCATTCCATTAATAGCGCATGTCACGATTGCAGGTTCAATTCTTAGTCTCTCCATATATACAAGGGAAATATAAACTAAAAAGAAAATAGATATTTGTGTCAAACAACCCCATCATAACAATGATGAAATTGATATTGAAGAGCACAGAAAATGCCTGCACTTTCTGTCCACAAACATGATAATTTAAAATGCATGTAGTAATAATAAACAGCTATTGAAGCAACATAAAATAGTAATACTCTGTAACATTTAGAATTGACAAAGAAAAATACATATGCCATAGAAAACACAAAGATTAAGCCCCGGTCACATAGGGCCCCCGGAAGCAACACAATTCAACCAGATTCTTTGTTCTGAGGCAGTTATAACTGTGAATTAACAAAGAGTCGTGATGAATCGTGTTACTTCCGGGCCTCTATGTGACCGGGGCCTTATGCACTAACTCTTCTTCCAATGCTAACTGTTAAGGAACATTGATGAGATATATTTTCACGAAACTTCAGCACTTGTTTCCCGATCAAACAACTAGAAAGGGGGATCTGTGAACTCATATTGGAAAAAGGAATTTAATTCAGTTGTCTGGGTGTTTTTATTTCAATATTCATCTGATGAATAATGTAAAATGACTGGCATGCCTGCAAAATTCCAAAACTAAAATTTGACACAGAATATACATGCCAATTCTCTGGAGTATTATCATGTTAAAAACTAAATAAACAAACTACTTTACTAAATACATTTGCAGGGGAGAAAGTCATCTTAGACCTCTGAAAGTCGTTCGTCTTAGAGCTGAATACTGGAAGCATTGTGGTACAGTGATTTGGACTCCCACCTCTCAATTAGACGGTTTGGGGTTCAAATCCCACCAATGGCCTTATTTTCTTACAGAAAGAAAGTTATCCACGCTGTGCTGCACCCGACCCGGGTGATGTAAATGGGTATCGACAGGAATATATTCCTTTTTAAATGCAAGATAAGTGCCCACTTGGCTGCTATTGCTATGGCCAGGTAAAAATATTATAAAATATGTTTTGTGGCTAGCCTCTGAAAGGGGACTAGAGAGAAGGCCTGTTTAAATGCTTTATATTATAATGACTATATACCTATCTACACTCTCAAAGTTAAGCTCTGCAATAAGATAGAAGTACTCTAATATCAGGTTGAAATATCAGCAATAAAAATACATAAGCCTCAGGCAATGAAATAGACACCAAATACATATCCCATTTTTTCTCTCTTGAAAAAAATATCTGTCCATTCTTCTAGTGTATACTTAACACAACTTTTGAGGCATATGACAATTCTACAGTGGCATAAATATGAAGAGAAAATGAGATAATCCCCAAATAAAGTAAGTGCATACTTCATTTATATGTAGCATATCAAATCTTTTAAAACGTAAAACTAATTTGATCTGAAGAAAAAAGAAGTTTAACATTCTACAATGAAAATAACCTGACATGAAGAAATATTGTAAGCAAGAAATTAATAACCAAAGTTAGAGGTATGCACATTAAAAGTAATCACGGGCAGCAGATTAATATTAAAAGATTTAGTTCATTATATTCTTTATAAATTGGGCAATTTTCTTCTTCGATGGCACAAATAACGGCATTTTATGTTAATGTTTTGAGGTATTTCGTACTTGCATCACATATGTCATCTTTGTTTTATGTTGATATAAATTGTCAATCTATCAATGAATGTACAAGTTTTAAGAGCAGTTAAATTCATATAAATTCATATAAAGTCATTGAAATAACAAGAAATTATTCCAATTAAATGTTGTATTTATCAGAGAAGTACTCTGAACTTGTTGACTATATTTACAAATTCTAGAAATATACGAGAGTGGTGGTTAAATCACCAGAAATAAATGTAGAAAACGTCCTTTAAAGGCATTGTGCCTATACAAGTACTTCAAATCAGGTAATTTCTTGAAGAGTTAAATACACTTCTGGAATATGGTCTTATTGGATAATCATTGTACATGTTTGTACAATCTGATGAAGAGTCTTTTGGGTGTTGCAAGCCATAGCGACGGGCAATTCTTCAAACAAAGACAGCGAGCAATATATCCCTTGCTCTAATGTCAGACAAATCATTGACTGCATGAAAGTGATCAGTAAATGTTATACATTAAACAACGCCACTGAACCTCAAAAATAAGACATGCAACTACAGGTATATGTGCCCACGTGAAATATCTTGGGAATCTGTTTGACTAAGGAAGAATGAAACTAACCAGAAGTAAATCACACATCTTTCCTACAATCTATTCCCCCAAATTACATCAATTCAGGTGAGGATTTGACTCAGAGAAGTTTGACATAGGCAGAGCTGACTGCCTATACCTACCAACCTAACTCTGCATTTTTAGCCAATTACAATTGAGATGGAGGTATGCAAATATATGAATATCAATATTGATTGCATACCCAGAAAGATATTTTGTATCCATTTGTATGACTACTAAGACCTTAATTACTCAGCAGTATTGGCGACAGAATAAGACAATGGAATTCAAAAGATTGAGCCATACACCTTTGTGTATCAAGGGACAAAATATATAGGACACTACTTATAAATTATAGCAAAAAGAATTCATGCCAATAGATCAACAACAAAAAGTTTCCAGAGGGGAAACATTTTTGTAGCAAATTATTCACTGTCACCTAGTCACATTGAAATCCCTATTACCAACTCTAAGAGGACTGAAAATAGAGCATTTTAGATTTAAGTTGACAGGTTTTTAAATGTGGAGAGTTTCTTCAGACATTTGATACTGTATCTGGCAAGAGGTGGGGATACATGTATCATCATCATCACACATATCAACAATCATAGCCAAAGAATTCATTCTGTGTATAATACATATCAAAATCAAGCACATAAATAAAGGCATACTTGAGCTCTTTCAGTGACCTTAGGCAACTTAATGAATGAACGAATGAATGAATGCACATAGTTTGAAATAACAACTGTCATAATACAATCGTAATTGCAATGCATTGTTATAAAAAAAGAGTTATAATGTGCCCTCTTTAGTTCATAGCTGTTTGTGAAACATAAGTATGAACTTTACTATTTAAAGGGAACTAACGCCTGGAATTATCTTGCTCCCATTCAGTGAAAAAAAAAATCAGATGAGCAAGCTGTAATAAATTTGAGCAAACTCGGACAATCTGTTATTTATGTTCAAATTCTCATGATATCATGATCACTGCCACTGATGGGGATCCATTCAGTAAACTTTGGCAGAGTCTGTGATGTATTTGAAAACTTCCCATTCACTTCATATACAGCGTAAAATATTTTAAAAAATGGATTATTGTGAGATTTAGAATAGACGTTCAGCATGATTCTTTCCAATATATATGCAGAACTGATAAAGACATGCTATACTCCAGACAACTGAAAAGCCAACATTTTGTTGACTTTTCTGGAAAAAATAATAACTTGAAATTTGGTACACAAAGCGAATACAGAATTGTCCAAATTGACGTCACATATTGCATCAGAAGTTGCCTATCGCACGGATCCCCACCACTGGCAGGCATCATCATATCCTTGGATATTTGACAATTCATAACGTTTGAATGCGTTTCGCTCAAATTTTCAGTTTGTTCAGCTGATATTTTTTTTTCACTGAGAGGATGATAATTCCAGGGCTGGGTTCCCCTGAACGAACAATATCCAGAAGGTAATTATCACATATCTTTTGACAAAAATATTCGAAAGAGATCAACACAAACATGATAAATATGTAAACATGATACTCTCTATTCACCTAAAGGCCCCAGCACACCAAACACGGCACGGCGTCACGGCACGGTTTTTACGCGCTATCTCCCCTGTGATTGGCCAATCGTTACACATCCTTTGCGCGGAGGAGCGCGCTGACCAATAACAAGCAAGATAGCGCGTAAATACCGTGCCGTTATGCCGTGCCGTGTTTGGTGTGCGCGGGCCTTAATTATGAAAAAAAAGAAGGGTGACCTATAGAGACAGGTTTGATGATAGCACACAAAAGTCTAGAGGGGAAACAAAATGCATCTGCATGTGTAAGAAGGGTCACTATAGATACGACACTAGGTTTGAGTGCGAGTGAAAAAATAATAGAAATGACAGATTATTGAGAATGAACAATTGTATTTCCTTCATGTCCAATATAATGACCACGTACAAGTAATATGATAAATCTGGGGGCAGAGGAGCACCAAGAAATCAATGTGCTTTCCCCAAACCATTGTGGATGGAAACGTATAACACTTGCTACTTNTCTCATGATATCATGATCACTGCCACTGATGGGGATCCATCCAGTAAACTTTTGGCAGAGTCTGTGATGTATTTGAAAACTTCCCATTCACTTCATATACAGTGTAAAACATTTTTAAAAATGGATTGATGTGAGATTTAGAATAGGGGTTCAACATAATTCTTTCCAAATTATATGCAGATCTGATACAGACATGCAATACTCAAGAAAATCGAAACGCCAACATTTTGTTGACTTTTCTGGAAAAAAATTTGAAATTTAGTACACAGAATGAATGCAGAATTGTCCGCTATGAAGTCACAGATTCCATCAAAATCCAAATCAACGGCAGGAATCATGATATCTCTGATAATTTTACAATTCATAACGTTTAAACGCATTGTCCGATTTTGCTCAAATTTTCAGTTTGTTCATCTGATATTTCCTTTTTCGCTGAGAGGATGATAATTCCAGGGCTGGATTCCTCTGAAAGAACAATATCCAGCAAGTAATTCTCACATATCTTTTGACAAAAATATTTGAAAGAGATCAAAACAAACATGATAAATATGTAAACATGATACTCTCTATTCACCTAATTAGGAGACAAAAAGAAAAATGATCTCTATAGACAGGTTTGATAGCACACAAAAGTCTATAGGGGAAACAAAATACATCTGCATGTGTAAGAAGGGTCACTATAGATACGACACTAGGTTTGAGTGCAAGTGAAAAAATAATGGAAATTACAGATTATTGAGCATGAACAATTGTATTTCCTTCATGTCCAATATAATGACCACGTACAAGTAATATGATAAATCTGGGGGCAGAGGAGCACCAAGAAATCAATGTGCTTTCCCCAAACCATTGTGGATGGAAACGTACAACACTTTACAGCACTACAAAAATGCATTGTTACCAAATACTAATATTTCTGACATTGCATATAATCTGTATAATCCTCACTGACAATAATGGTGGTTAAAAATAGTCCATATAAGAGTTCTGATAGTCATCCTATATATACTGTACAAGGAATAAAATATACACATGCGAGGTCGTGCCTTGGTATTTCAATATGGGATAGGTAAATCTGTGCAAAAGTACAGTCATATTTTCCTCTGTTCAATAGAATATCAATATTAGAAAGTTAAATCCCCAACACTCCTCAATCTAATACTCTGTCTTCGGCGCATTTCATTTGACTTTTCTTGTTTTTTCTTTGCTACTTTCTTTGTCACAGAAGAAGGGGAGCAAGTGTCTTTTTCACTCATCATATATCAGGTAGGAAAGTTAAATGGCCAACACTTCTCAATATACATGTAATACTCTCTCTTAACCCTAACTAGGCCGGGGGGGGGGGGCCTCGGTGGCCCCCCCCCCTCAACGGATTTCGCGATCGTTTCGCTGCGCGAAAATTTCTGATAACGCGGCTTGCTAACTTTTTTCTTTCAAGTTTCCCGCAACTTTTAAGAACATTTTCACGGAAATCGGACTTACCGTTACGACGTTACGTAACATTTTATACACGCATGTCAGCCTCAAAACTGCTCCAAAATGTGATTTTGTGTACAAAGTCAATGCAAATTGTGTTTTTTCAATTAATTCACATAAAAATTCATATTTTTGCTTTCAGTGGCTGAAATCAATTCATTTTAGCATAATTGTGCTTGAAAAAATATTNTAGTCCATATAAGAGTTCTGATAGTAATCCTATATATACTGTACACAGAATAAAATATACACATGTGAGGTTGTGCCTTGGTATTTTAACATGGTATACGTAAATCTGTGTAAAAGTACGGTCATATTTTCCTCTCTTCAATAGAATATCAATATCAGAAAGTTAAATCCCCAACACTCCTCAATCTAATACTCTGTCTTCGGCGCATTTCATTTGACTTTTCTTGTTTTTTCTTTGCTTCTCTCCTTGTCACAGAGGAAGGGGAGCAAGTGTCTTCTTCACTCATCATATATCAGGTAGGAAAGTTAAATTGCCAATACTTCTCAATATAATATTCTCTCTTAACCGTGTTTTACTTAAATTTTCTTCCTTTTTCTTTGCTTAACTCCCTGTCACAGATGATAGGGGTGAAGAACAAAGTACTTCTTCACTCATCATACACTGTATATGCCATCTAGACATGGGGTGAGAATTTGTGTTGCATTGGATGGTTTTTTAGCACACTTTATAAGCCCTAGTGAAGGTTTACAATGAGAGAAACTTGAACAATGCAGCCTCCATTGCACGAATGCCAAAATGTATCCATTATCCACATGTCACCTGGACGGTGTTTCACTCAGTTAAGAAAGATGTTAAGAATTAATCTATGCACAACTGGTATCAATTTAACATCATAACTAGAAGAGGTTTTGCGGACAATCTGTATGCCTTCAGGGCAGGTTAATGATGATAGTGTTAATAACTCTGACAAATGTAGTCTGCCGTAAATGTCAGTTTTCCTCTAATACCCATTGACACTAAACTCTATTCTTAAAGCCTTCAGGTAGATGCGTTAAATGAAGGTGTTGATATGGATGCCAAGTTATGCTGTCAAATATGGCTTTGTCAAGACGCCGACGTCCTGCAAACTTCCCTAATGATCGATCAACAGTGACTGCTTTCCCCTTCAGGACAATGCTTTGGTGGCAAATATAAAAAATGTAACAAATCTTGTTTCTGTTGCACTGTAGAACACTACATGTCTGCAGGTGAAGCGGAAATAGTGAAACTCATGTGGGCTACTACAAAACTCCGCTTCACCCAGATGCCAATGCCCCATTACCCTTAGATGGAGAGTGACCAACTTTTAACTCCTTTCTCTTTTACCCATTTATTAGGGCAGCATTTGTGTAATACATGGCTGCATTCCTGTATCAGCGGCCTTGTTGATTGAAAATGATGGTTGTCACTTGGTGTCCCAGTTATTTGATTTAACGTGGCATCAATATACAGACGTCTCAAACACTTAGAAGGAGAGTGATTTGCACTGAATCTTTGTGTCAGTGGCTTTGTAAATCACTCTTCATGTCTTTAGGTAGATTTGTGAATAGTGACATCCATTTGGGCACAAAGTTGTTTGATCAGCTCTGTTAGATACTGTTATACCAAAGATCTAACTGCGGTGATCAAATCTGACTTGTTTTTCTTTGATCCTTTCTTTTTGGGCAACAGACTTGAAATTAATGTTTATGACCATCATCTTCTGTGTCATTGGCTCTGTAAAACGCTCTGCAAGTCTTCAGGTAGGATGGTAATGATGGCATCCATCTGAGCACTCACTCAGTTGCTTCATCAACTCTGGTTTCAAGAAGACACTGTTGTGTGGCAGTTCTACCTGCTTTCATCAAATCTGACTCCTTTTCCTTTGAGCCTTCTCCTTTGACAGCAGACTTGAAATTAATGTTTATGACCATCATCTCCTGTGTCAGTGGCTCTGTAAAACACTCTGCAAATCTTCAGGTAGATTGGTAATGATGGCGTCCATATGGGCACTCAGTTGTTTGATCAGCTCCGCTTTCACCAAGATATATCAAAGATCGTCCTAGAGTAATCAGATCTGACACTTTTTTCTTTGATCCTTCTCTTTGGGCAACAGCCTTGCAATGATTGTTTATAATCATACTCTCCTGTGTCAGTGGCTTTGTAAAACACTCTGCAAATCTTCAGGGAGATTAGTAATGATGGCGTCCATATGAGCACTCAGTTGTTTGATCAGCTCTGGTTTCACCAAAATACTGTTGTCCCGCACACTTGCCTGCACAGACAAATTAAAAATATGATATGCTCATTATGATCATTGTTAGATTTTTGCATTTCATGAAATTACTTAACCCATTCAGGACAGGAATTACTTTACAATAAATTCAACCTCTTGCTTATCTTCTTATCCCCTCTTGGCGCAGCTGAAAACAACTCTCAAATTCTTTGAATGGAAGCATTTACCTTCTTCATTTCTCTTTTGCCTCTGGCCGAATTATAGACAGTATCTCCCGAGCAACATTCCATTATCAAATATCCAATATAAGAAATTATTTCCAAGCATAAACCAATATTTCTTTCCATCTTCTCTCTGAGTTTGAGCAGGAGATCGATCACCTCCACCTCTTGTTTATTTTGGCCAAGCGCACAATGTCAGCCTCACACAATGCCTCAAGGTACAGTGCTGACAGTTTACAGTTCACTTCCTCTTGGCGCTGCTGAAACCAACCCTCAAAGTTCTTTGACNATTTACCTTCTTCATTTCTCTTTTGCCTCTGGCCGAATTATAGACAGTATCTCCCGAGCAACATTCCATTATCAAATATCCAAAATAAGAAATTATTTCCAAGCATAAACCAATATTTCTTCCCATCTTCTCTCTGAGTTTGAGCAGGAGATCGATCACCTCCACCTCTTGTTTATTTTGGCCAAGCGCACAATGTCAGCCTCACACAATGCCTCAAGGTACAGTGCTGACAGTTTACAGTTCACTTCCTCTTGGCGCTGCTGAAACCAACCCTCAAAGTTCTTTGACCGGAAGAATTATCTTCTTCATTAATCTCTTGCTTCTGCCCCAGTTTTGAAAGAATTCTCCTAAATGTATTCCTTTCCCTAACATCTAATATATTACAAGAAACATTTTCCAAGCAGATATCAATGTTTCTTACCATCTTATCTCTAAGTTTGAGCAGGAGATCGACCACCTCTACTTCTTGTTTATCCTTGGCCCAGTCTGCAATGTCAGCCTCACACAATGCCTCCAGGTGCAGTGCTGACAGCTTACAGTTCACTTCCTCTTGGCGCTGCTGAAACCAACCCTCAAAGTTCTTTGAACGGAAGAATTTCCTGAAAATAAAAGAGAGGAAAAATAGTCCAGATTACTCAGTTATTTGTACTTGAGTATGCTTCTGCAAATTGGACCTATATAGGGATTTAAACAGAATTCCATCTGGTATGGCAGGATGAAATAAACATGTACTACCCAAAAAGAGTACAAATAAATGTGCCAAAAAGAATCCATGGCTTTGGGCCAGCATAGCAATCACACTCTGATTGCCGAAAATCCGGCTGAGGTTTATTCGTGCACCACGGGTTACCATAGAGGCTTAAACAACTGGAAGGTTGCTAGTAGATTATCACTGATAATTTGCTTGTAACTTGAAACATACAGGACCAACCAACGTATGAACTCTAAGTTATTCCTGTTTTGGCCAAAGATTTAGTATTATGATCATAGCACCGGCTGAATCAGGTAAATTTTATTTCCATTCTCGGCAATGTAAGCCAATGCCTATTTATCACAAGGATGGGCTTCACTTACTTGTAGAGTCCTACCCAGTCTCCTTTGAGCCCCGATGTAAGCTGGGGTCCAGAGTGCTCCAATGTCTTCAGAAACTCATCAGCATCGAACGGCTTTAACCTTGGAGGATGCTGAAAGATACAGAGAAAGAATATTAGATGTTTGATGAATGTGTAGTGTGATGTGCACCTGAATAAGGTTGCCTCACTCAGCTCCAGTCATTTCCTATCTTGTCTTTGTTTGTGGTTATTTTAAATAGGTTCATGGATATTGTAAGAATATATATTTCTTCATCTGATGTAAGCCGGGGTCCAGAGTGCTTCAATGTCTTCAGAAACTCATCGGCATCGAACGGCTTTAACCTTCAAGTTGGCGGATGCTGAAAGATGAGAATGAATATTAGACGTTTGATTAATTTAATGTAATGAATGTGTAGTGTGATGTGCTTCCGAATAAGGTTGCCCCGCTCAGCTCCAGTCATTTCCCATCTTGTCTTCGTTTGCAGGTACTAAAACTGAGGCAAGTGAGAGCGATTACTCCCCATAAATGTTTTTTTTTTTATCCTGGCAACATATCTCTTCAATGCTTTTAGAAATGCATCTATATCCACTACCCTACTGTACCCAAGAACTCATTTGTTTTTATATAGATCATTAGACACTGAGGGACAAGATATTTGAACGTGTGTAATTATATTCCAAGGGGAGATATTCCTCTGCAGTGGCATGAGGCTGGCAAAATATATCTCCAATGAAATAATGAAGCTCTGGGTTAACTTTTAGAGATACATCTATATTCAATTATCTACTGTACCTATGAACTTATTCATTTTGGGTCGGATCATTAGACACTGAAAACTAGATATTTAAACATGCTAATACCTTCCAAGGGGAGATATTCTTCTGAAGAGGCATGAGGCTGGCAATGTATCTCTCCAAGGAAATTATAAAGCACAAGACAAACTTTTAGAAGTAAACCTGTATCCACTACAAGAACTTATCCATTTTGGTATCGATGATTGGATACTTGGAGATAAAGTAATAGTTTAAAATGTGTGATTACCTTCCAAGGGGAGATATTCCTCTGAAGTGGCATGAGGCTGGCAACATATCTCTCCAATGGAATCATGATGCTTTAGGTATGCTCAAGGCAAAGCATCTATATCCACTACTCTACTGTACCTATTGAACTTATTCATTCCGGTTCGGATGATTGGATACTTAGAGATTAAGTAATATTTGAACATGGGGAGACATTCCTTTGTAGTGGCATCTATGTTCACTCAGATTAAACATGTGTGATTACCATCCATGGGGAGATATTCCTCTGCAGGGGCATGAGACTGGCAACATATCTCTCCAATGGAATCATGAACCTCTGGGTTAGCTTTTAGAGATACATCTATATTCACTACTCTACTATACCTGCGGACTCAATCATTTCGGTACAGATTATTTCATACTTGGAGATAAAGTAATAGTTTAAAATGTGTGATTACCTTCCAAGGAGAGATATTCCTCTGGAGTGGCATGAGGCTGGCAACGTATCTCTCCAAAGGAATCATGAAACTCTGGGTTAGTTCTAGGAGATGTCTCCGAAGCATGGCATCTTGGACTTCCGTGGGTCTTCTCGTCTGCATACCCTGTCAAAATCAATAACACATT
>BQKZ01000964.1:91872-108126 GCA_036244855.1 Temnopleurus reevesii
ACATGAACCTTAACGGTGATATCGTACTGACCAAGGCATGGACAGTTTCAGCACACATACCAGGCCCTGGGGCCATTACAACTAATGTCTGAAAAGATGAGAAATAAAACAGATAATAAACTATTACAAAAATTATAAACACGTTTATGCAGTGCTTCCTTCCAAGTGAGACAATGAACATAATTTCTATGTTACGATTACCCAAGTCATTGAATTCAAGCATACATGCATGTATGTATGCACTTTTTCAATTAATTTTTGGGAGCATTTCAGCAAGACTTAGGACATGCTTAATGCTGCTTAGCCAAAGCATGGCCGCTCCCTACCAGGGTGGTGTTTAAAATCCGAGTAAAGTTTTGGTAAAAGCGAATATTTTTATTCAAATTCTGTCTTCAAATCTATATAAAATGATATATAGTATCATGAACATGTTTCACAAAAGTTTGTGCGAAAAATGATCAAGTTTTGGTAAAGCTACAACCTAAAATGTGCAAAATATTTCAGTGCCGTGTCCCCCCGACACTAATTCAATATTTTCTTTCTTGATATAGGACAACTTCTCATGCACAGAATTGGATGAAAATTTCAGAATTTTATTGTTGTGTATACCTTTTTATCATTCTGTTGTCAAATCACGGAAATAACTTTGTATATGCCCGATAATAAGCAAAATATAAATTGCCATAACCAAGAGAGGGCCCTAAGTATGATTTAATGGTCAAATTCAAATTTTCAAAAGAATCAGCACGTAAAAAAATATGCTATGGTCTCAAAATGTGTATAAGAATTATATCTCATAATATATCCCAATAAAATTCACATTTCTTAATCTTTACCAAAACTATACTTGGGCTTTAGGTTAAAAAAGACTGTAAGTAAGACTGGAGTATGGTAACGAGTGTAATACGCATGAGATTCTCGATCATTCATCCCAAGAACTGATACCAGTTGTGCATAAAGTCTTTCGTAACTCTGTGAAACACTGTCCTGGTCTTTGAATCACTATCTTGAATAAAGTAAATTATCAATCAAGTACATGTTATGAGCACACAAGTTCACTGAGCCTCTCAAATTAAATTACAAAACTAACCTCTCCTGTGAGAACAAGCTCCCATAGAAGCTGTATGTGAGGTACTACTGGATGAAGGCATCTAAACATCTCCGGCTCGCTGATGGAAGGTACCACTGTTAGAGGCGATCCCATCAACTGGGAAAAAATGGTAAAATATGAAATAATTAAATATGCTGTAGCAGGAGGACTATCTGCATCTTAATGCCATTCCTATAATAATAATAATAATAATACACAACATTTATCTAGCGCTTAATACGAATTGTTTCTAAGCGCTCTGTGCATTATTACCCGGCTATAACATGGCTACCATTCGGCGCTCACTGCATTCAAGGAATTTCTTCCTATCAGTACCCATTCACTTCACCTGGGTTGAGTGCAGCATAATATNTGACCCTAAATCTGATTTCAGGGAAAATGTATTTGCTTGAACATGGTAATCAATCTAAAGAAAATCATAAAAGTGCCCCATCATAAGAAAAACATAGCTATTGGTGGAATGTTATACACACCACAGTACACTTTTTGTTCAACCTGGTAGCTAGCCCAGACCACCCAGCACACATTTCAAGAAACCTGCATTTTTTAAATATCCACTGGACTATGTATACTCACAGTCTTTGTGTTCTCGTTGTATACTCCTTGCACTCACTTTGAAAGTCATGGAGTATTGAGTACAGTCTATCGTCAGACATGAACCTTGACAATGTTATTCCGTTTTTGACAAGTTACCCACACCCTCTTTTTGCTCTGGCCTCTTTTTTCATGTCTCTTGTTATATTATTTATTTTATTTATGATTCTTTTTATGCTTGAATCTTCGAAGGAATTGAAATAAATTGACTCGATTTGATTTGATTTGACCCTAGCCCCAAATAATGGGCAGAACTATTCACTATTTGTATACTCACGGTGCTTGTGTTCTTGTTGTATACTACTTGAACTTGCCATCATGAATCATGAAGTACGGTCTATGGTCGGACATGAACCTCAACGAAGATATCCTTTTTTGACAGGTAACCCCCCCCCCCCTCCACTGCAGAACCCCAGAATAATGGGCTTAACTATTCACTATTTGTATACTCACAGTATTTGTGATCTCGTTGTATACTACTTGAACTCGCTATCATGAATCGTGAAGTATGGTCTATAGTCGGACACGAACCTCAACTGTGATAAGTTACCCCCACACCCACACCAACAACCTCTCCCCACTCTCTGTTCTGAGCCAAAACATTAAATATTTGTATACTCACGGTGCTTGTGTTCTTGTTGTGTACTCCTTGAACTCGCTATCATGGATCGTGAAGTATGGTCTATAGTTGGACATAAACCTCAACTGTGATATCCCCTTTTTTAACAGGTAACCCCCCCCCCCCCTCCACTGCAGAATCCCAGAATAATGGGCTTTATTAACTATTCACTAGTTGTATACTCACGGTGCTTGCGTTCTTGTTGTGTACTCCTTAAACTCGCTATCATGANATTCTCGCTGAGGGAAAGGAATGCCATAAGTGGGATTCAGTAAGCTAGGAACAGTCGATCAAGTACATGTAATGAGCATGAAAGTTATCTGAGCCTCTTCAATTAGATTGCAGTCAAACCTGCTTTAGCAACCACCTGTATATGAAGACCACCTGCCCATAAAGACAACCTTTCATCACTCCCTAAACAGCCATTTACAAGCAAATAAACCTGTTAATAGCGACCACCTGCTATAAAATACCCGATTTTTCTGTCTCCCTTGGGTGGTCTTTATAGACAGGTTTGACTGTACAACTAACCTCTCCTGTGAGAACAAGCTCCCATAGAAGCTGTATGTGAGGTACTACTGGATGAAGGCATCTAAACATCTCCGGCTCGCTGATGGAAGGTACCACCGTTAGAGGCGATCCCATCAACTGAAAAAAAAGATAAAATATGAAATAATTAAATATGCTGTAGGCAGAGGGACTATCTGCATCTTAATACCATTCCTATAATAATAATAATGATGATAATACAAAATACGAAAAGATTCTAAGCGCTCTGTGCATTATCACCCCGCTATAGCATGGTTACCATTCGGCGCTCACTGCATTCAAGGAATTTCTTCCTAACGGTACCCATTCACCTCACCTGGGCTGAGTGCAGCACAATATGGATATTTTTCTTACTGAAGGAAAATGACGCCATGGGTGGGATTCGAACCTACGACCCTCGAGATTCAGAAACACTATATGGAAACAGGAATGCATATTTGGAATATCTCAACTAGTCCATTTGCAGAGGCAGCAGCATAGGGTTATCTTGTCTACAAATTTTTAATAACACAATCCATGAGTGGTAAATGAAGGATCGCTCTTAGGCATCTTCTAGCATTTTGAAAGCATCTTGAAAACATTCCAAAATCATCCCAACGTGGAAACAGCTATATGGGACTTATCTCAACTGATCCCTTTAATAATAATAATAATAGTGGCTACTTGTATAGCGCACAGGTCCACCTTTCGGTGCTCATGGCGCTTTAATTTAAATAGAAAAGTAAATGAAAACAATGCACAGAGGTAGCAGCATTAGGTTTATCTTGCCGGGCAAAAATACGCACTGAGAGAACACCAAATATGAAGGGCCATCTAGCTTAGGGCATTGGTGATGCCTTCCTAAATCAACCCTACACTGAAACAACTATATGAGACTTACCTCAACTGGTCCCTTCGCAGAGGCAGCACCAGTACTGGGTTTATCTTGTCGGGCAGGTATACAGACTTTAAAAGGACAAACCGTGAAGGCCCATCCTAGGGCATGGGTGATACATTCCTAAATCAACCCTACAGAGAAACTATATGGGACTTACCTCAACTGGTCCCTTTGCAGAGGCGGCACCCAGTACTGGGTTTATCTTGCCGGGCAGGAATACGCACTTAGAGAATACCAAACATGAAGGGCCATCCTAGGGCATTGGTGATGCTCTCCTAAATCAACCCTACAGAGAAACTATATGGGACTTACCTCAACTGGTCCCTTTGCAGAGGCGGCGGCACTGGGTTTATCTTGTCTTGCAGGTATACGGACTTGAAGAACACAGCCCATAATTGGTAAATGGAGGGTCTTTCCAGGGCAAGGGGATGGCCATTGGTCTATATCATGACAAGCTACAAAATAGAACGAAGAAGGGATGAAAATATAACTAGAAGTAGTTTATCATCAAACTGCAGTCATATTTTGTCATTAAAGACATACATCATTCACAACACTACTACTAATAATATTTTTTTAAAAATCCCAGTGACACTTGTTGGTTTACAAAGTATATCGATAGAATCTGTGGAATTTAGAAATATATTTGATAGAAAAAAAAATTGCAACTTTACATGTACATTCAAAATGGATTGAAGTAATAGCTTTTAATTTATTCAGGATTTGAACATGACAAGATAAAGTCTCATTGCAAGGACTCAAATACATGTGGGTAATAGAAATGTTTCAATGCCTGCAAATCATTCCAACTGAAAAAGGGGGTTTGGGCTTAAAAAGGGAGGGATTTAGACTAACACCACAATTCCTTGAAATAAAAAGATTTAAAAGTTGTTTATAACTATTATTATTATTTATTTGGCATATTTTTCCCTTGAAGATATTAATAATTGGGAGGTCTGTTATTATCACAATGTCATTCAGTAAAATTACTTCAATCTGAAAGATATTTCTCAAACAAAAGGAACATAAATAGTTCAACAGTTAAAATATAATAGTGTTCTACAAAATCAGTAAAAATAAATTAATTTAATGAAAATATATAGTAAATCTGAAATGACAGAAATCTAATGAAAACGTACATTAAAAGTTTGCGATGATAGAAAATCAAACCTTTCCCTCTGGATCCATAATGGATGGGAGGACTAATATTATTGTTGCAATATTGTATTAAAATTCAATTACAATTTAATATCATTGGCTCACCTGCTTCTACGGATGGTTCCCCATTGTCAAAATACTCTGGGGCTACGAGGCTAGCTAGCTGGGTGAATAACGATGTGAAGGGCAACCGACTCAAAATCACTAACGACTGAAATGAACAAGAAAAACAGTTTCCGGAACGATTTAAAATTCAGCAATTAACCTTTTGATGTAAGTGCTTTTACGGATAGTTCGCAATTGTTGAAATACTCTGGGGCTACCAGGCTAACTAGCTGGATGAATAATGATGGTGTTCACATTATTTACACTTCCGTACCAGAAAAAATACCCATAATGGTCTCTGATATCAACAACCATAAAGGCATTTCACAATTAATTTAACAATACAAAATTTAAAATATACTTTTGTTAGTAAGGTTCACTTTTGCTATCGTTATTTTTTTCTATAGATTTTTCTTTACATCATTTTGTGCACATTCATGCAATTGATGTACATGTATATTAAATATATTTTGTTCTTCTACATGTACTATATCTCACAATATTTTGGCAAAATCAAATAATTTGGCATCATTGATTACAAAATCCATAATAAAGATTGAAAAATGATTGAGTGTCAGAACATACATGTAGATATTTTATGACAACATGACATTTACATGCTTTGCAGCTGCCAACAAATGTGAATTTCTAAGAGTTTCAAAACCAGTACTGACAGGAGGAAAAAATTTCGGTGCTGAATAGGGAAAATAATCTACTGTACATTCCAATCATGTAACGACAAAACAAATATAGAGCATGTCTGATTATCAATTTCAATTACTGTAAGTTCCTCTCTGGGACATTAAATCAATTATTATATTTTCTCTAAACAGGAAATTTAAAAATAAAAACCTTTAAAAATAACATGTTTACATACTGTAGTACTGATCAAGGCTCAGTTCTGACCAACATTGTAATACAGACACCCATTATGACTAATTAATCAAGGTCACAGAAAAACAAGACTCTCTATTTGAAACAGACTTGTAGATGTAAATACATAGCTCAAATGTTTGCTAATGCATGTATTTCTAGGATCAATATACAACTTAGGGTCTAAAAATTCACAAATCTGAATTCATGGGTCAAACTGGGGGCAATTTCTCATCTTTTTTTTAACACCACCACAGACAAATATTGATATAAAATGTTTGAACTTTCAGAGTCAACAAATTTCAGGAGTTTGTCTGGTGTTTTCATTGATTGGAACTGTCAATTGATAAATTCATCCAAGTTGACAGTTAGCCATGTATCTGACTATAATTATAGTATTGGATGATACTTTTTGTATGCATACAGAGTAACATGATGCATAAATGCAATGTGTCAAGAATGATAATGCAAAAAGCTTTCTCATACAAAATCCACAATCCTGCGTGAGTGAAATAAAGGCTATCCTGTCTCATTACTGTACATGTAAATATTTCATAATTATGAAAATTAATCACAAAAAAGTAAAGCTAAGATGAAAATCTAAATAGTACAGAATGTTCAGATATATTACAAAATCTTAATTTTCAATCATAGTGACCCAATACAGTTCAGTTATCTAAATTTTACATGCAGATGAAAGCCTTATTACACAGAGTGAGGATCACTACAATCAAGTGGTAATTATGGACAGATTTTTTTTCTTATGCACAGCACACCTACATGTACAATACACCTTTTGTATCAAATCTTATTGTATTTCATAAAGCTTGTTCATGAATATAGACATCGGTGTATACGTAACTGCACTGATTTTTTTTCAAACACATTCCACATTTCCTATGAATACATTTCTATGAATAAATGTATGCAAACAAAGAAGATGTGCCTTTAGGAAGCAGCTGCATATAAATGCGTTTCTGACGAGAGGGAAGCTGACAGTTTAATAATAAGATTATCTTTGTCACCTCCTATTGACTTGTAGATGCATGTATGTCTCTTCGGGGAGGACAATTCATTCCCTCAATCACCTTTACAAAAGCTGTTTCAAACTGTGTGATACAGGTACAATGTATTTCATGATGGGCTATTGATTGTCTAAGAAACAGAAGGGATTAACACTTGTTTTCAGAATATTGCAATGAAATAGTCACAATTTTCATGTCTGTTTAACTTTGTATTTTTCAATGCAGGAGCATTGAGTTAAAATTAATTCTTGTTTAAAACGGTTAATTCACTTTTCATGTCTACACTCCTTCCAAAATATTTGCCGTTTCTAAAACTGGATGGGCTGAGTCTTCTCTGGACGGAAAAAGACACAAAATACTTTCCTTTTGGGTCATTGTTCTATTCATATTTAGTTGACAACAGCTTAAAAATAGCATTTTCAGTTTCCATAATTAGAAACATTGTTACATATTTCGTATATACCAGACACTGTACATGTACATGTAATGTAGATCTGTATCAATATTTCCCCTAAATTATTTTGAGACCTTTAAATTTTTTTTCTTTCCCTTCTATTCACCAATTAGGGAAATCATTAGAAGCGCATTAGCTAAAAAAACTATTGATCAAGAAAACATCTGCTGGCATTAAGTGGATAATAATATCTCCACAAAACTAATTTTGTCTTTTCCCTCCTTTCTCCTATTTTACAAGAAAAAAAAAGAAACACTGCATACATTATCATGTATCAAGCAGTACTGGTAGAGCATCTAACAATTTCATAACATTTTCATGAACCTATTCACTGGGGTGTACATGTAGGTGTAGGCAGAGAAGGAGAAGGATTCGAATAGACGACGAAGGCACAGCGTGGCACTAAAAAGCCATCCTGTCAACATGACTTCATAGATGCGAGCGGTAGTAAATGCCAACAATATACAAGCAGTGCTAATAGCCATTGATTTGACATTCACACTGACGTTGGATGCATGTAATGTGGGCGGTATTCATTAGCCTGATATAGATTGCACATATTATATTGGACAGTGCATGGTCCATGGTGCATACATAAACATTGTCAACAGAACCACATTTAATATAAAAAAAAAAAATATATTGTTTTCAGTTTCTGAAGTACAATATATGTAAATTAAAATATTATGGCAGAAAAAATTGAATGGCAGAAAAAAAAGTGTATGGTTCATGGTGCATATGTGTGTATACATAAACACTGTCAACAGAACCACATTAAAAAATTAATATTATTTTCTATGTAAATTAAAGAAATAAGGCAGAAAAATCTCATTTGTGTCATATGACCCATATGTAAGGGGCTAACACAATGCTTCTGCTATGAGCTCAAGTTCCCATTTACTGTGGAAAAGATGTACTACATTTAAAATATCATTCATAAATTACATGAATGTAGACAATAAGGCAGAAAAAAACAAAAAATAACAAACAAATCAGAGCAAATAAACGATTAGGCAAAAACATTTAGTGAAATATGTTCTACAGTGAGCACACAAATCCACTAACCTTTTGAAAGTATCCTCTTCTTGAAGTTTTGTCCTTTACTTGTCGAAAGTAAACAAACCCGTATAAATGCGCAGCATCGATCTACAGAAATTAAAACAAAACAAAGATTACGTTTCAAACACATGGCAAGGTGAACAGAAAACAAAGAATATTAATGTCTATAATGAAAACAAATCATGGGTTTTCTCTATTTAACAGCTCCAGTGGTACTTCCTTTTTAATTTTTTTTTTTACTAATAATAATATACATGTATCTTTGCAATTTATAATGCACCAAATCCATCCTGCTGGATGCTAAAGGGGCAGTAGAGAATAGTAGAGGAAAGTTGGAGAAAAGGTAGAAAGGGAGAAAGGGAGAAAGTATGCTGCTTAACTTGGAGTTATGAATAACAGGCATTGAATAGGTAAGTCTTAAGGTTTTGTTTAAATTTATTTATTTGTTTAAAGTGCAATTTCTTATGATTGGTGGCAGCATGTTCCCCAGTGTTGGGCCAGCAAAAGAAAAAGAATGATCTCCCTACGAGTTTGAGGATCTTGGAATTACAAGGGAGTTGGAGTTGGATTTAAGCGAAGGCTTCTAGGAGAAGTGTATACATGTATCAAATCAAAGTTGTATTGAGAGGCAGAACCATTGACTATGTGGAACACGAGGGGCAAGATTTTAAATACAATGCGATCTGTGACTTGAAGCCAGTGAAGCTATTTCAATGTGGGAGTGATGTGAGAATGTTTTCTTGATAGGGAGATAATGCGGGTGGCAGCATTTTGGAGTTTTTGGAGTTTTGACAAAATGAGACTGAGATAAATAATAAGAGTGTATTACCATAATCTACCCAGGAGGATAAAAATGCATGAACTAGTTTTCCACTAGCTTGTTTTGATAACCGATAGCAACAACACATACTTCAGAAGGCTGAACCAAGTACTGCGCACCAACTATTGAAACTAACTCGGGTACCCAAAATATGCGAACAGTTGTACAAACAGACAATTTTATCAATCATCAGACTTAACATTCATTGACTTTTAGAACTTGAGAGAGAGCAGAGCAGTTATCATTTTATCAATTCATCAATTATTAAATCGGCTTTTAGAGCTTGAGAGAGTAGAAGGGTTAAACACCAACGTCTTTCCGTTCCCATGGGACATTTCTTCAAGATCTTGACCCTCTTTCTCTCTTGAGGAGAAGAAGGACATAAATAATGCAGCAGTCATAATTCACAGGCACACTCTCAGCCTCAAGGGGTTTTCAGATTTCCAATTGGAAAACAGGTCTTCATGCAAGATCAAGTGAAAACTCTGTATGGAGGATGAAAAATATTTAGATCTCCACCTTGGCCTTATGGATTTGAATAACAGATTTTCTATCAAGACTAGTGTATAAAGAAATTATTGGGAATATGGTATGGTTGTTTACACGGTAGTTCGCAAAGCTGATTTAACAGCTGTTAAAATATTGTACCTCTGTTCTCGGTTTATCCCTCCTGGAGATTAGCGTGTCGAATAAACAATTCAAATCTGTCCTGATTGATTTTGTTTCAATTCGAAGAGCCGATATATATGCAACACCCATGCCTTTAATAATGATCAATTCATTATCTTATACTTAATATAAGTACTTGAAAATAAATTCATGCAACCCTTTAAAGGAAAATACTACGTGTACCTGTAAATGCCGAGTAGGAATTGTTTTTGTAATACACGTGTTCACTCCACATTGAGGACCAAGATATGCCAGAAGTAAAGATACAGTTACATGTACCTATTGAAACTGACATAATAGCAGCAATACAGTCTACTTACAGATACAATGAAGCAAAATTAATCTCATAAATTTTGAAGGGGTCAATGTATCTTCAAAATTGATTCTTCTCAAGCTTTCAATATCCAAATATTCTTTGAAAATTTCTGGCAAGGCTGCTCAGAATCCATTCATTATCTTGCATAGAAAAAATAAAAGAATTTAAGACTATGAAACTAGACAGATTTACCCATAAATCTATAACAAAAAATAAGCTAACTTGTGGCCTAAAATATTTAGGACTATCATGTTAAGACAGAACAAAAGACGATTAATTGTTGCTTTAGAAATGAAGTACATTGTAAAAATAACATGCCATGAAAACTCCACCCTATTCCAACAAGTCAGAGACAGATCTATGACATTTACAGGAAAGAAAAACTACTGTAATCATTAGTGAAATCATATATTTTCTTCAGACAGTAGTCTCACTTCTACATTTGTATCAGTCCTACAATGGAAAACATCATACATTGTTATATGTGTATAAAATGCCTGAATTTCATTTAATTTGAACTATGAACATTTTAATGTGATTGTGAAATCCAATTTGGAACACAATTTCTTCATTAGTCAACATTATTGAAGAATTGCAAAGAACTGAATTTCATTTTCTTTTATATGCATACCCCAAACTATACACTGTACATGTATATTGTACATTACAGTTCAGAAGGCTAAATGTCACTAAAAAAATTGAGAAGAAAATTGCATCTTATTGAGGTACACCCACAGAAAGTGCTACAATAGAAAATTGTGTACATCGAAAAAGAGAGCTCAAATCTTGGTGGTCATACCCCTACAATTGGGGATTGATTGCATTTTCTAATAACAGGAACCTTCCCATAATTAAATGAGCGAGATGTCGTGACTGCAGCGGTAAGAAGCAGGTTTTACTTTATAAGAAATGTCGCTTTGCTATACCTGGAAATCCAATCCACATTCAATATCGACTGCCTGCCTGGTTCCTTGAAGAGGAAAAACATCAACACTGGCTTGACTCTGTATTAAATATCTGCTTATGTCATCTACCCAACCAGCTTATATTTGTCAATTTGTTTGTGCTATTGAAAGCAATATTGAGTACACATTTGTCAACATGTGTCCAACCTTGATGATCTGCTGCATTTATTAATTTTCATCCCAATATTTTGTCTTTAAAGGCAAAAGCCCAAGTAAAGTTTTGGTAAAAGCAAATATCTTTAACGCCAAATTTTGTCTTCAAATCTATATAAAATGAAATATAGTATCATGAACATGTTGCTCAAAAGATTGTGCGAAAAATGAACGAAATGTGTAATAGAATTATATGTCATGATTTAACATCCCCAAAATTCACATTTCTTAATCTTGACCAAAACTATACTTGGGCTTTAAAAATTAGAAAAAAACACACAAAACATCTGGTGTTAAATAAGACTAAAATATGAAAAACCTAAAAATTGGGCTTATCCAAGAAAAATCTTGCTTTGAAAGCAGAGTAATCAGAGGGACTAAGATGAATATTTTTTTTCTATTCAAGGATTTAAAAAATTACGTAGGAATGCAAGAACAATATTGTAAAAGTGCATGGCACACTGTTCATCACTACTTTGCATAAAATATAACTGTTCACAAACAAGGACTCTGTATTGATTTTTCTTATCCCTCTACTTCAACGTTTTGAATGCTATCCACACAACATGAAATGCTTTTGCCACAATGTTCTGACTTTTTTCTTTCAAGTATCACACAACTTTATTGTAGCAGCACATTATTGTCATAGCATCTCCGTAATGCACTGTCAATCAATGTTTATCCATGTTGAGATATGGCAAGAATTATTTCAATTTTGATCTACCTAACACAAAAATTATTCAATTGATATCTACATGTATGCAATACCTGCTGCTTTATACTGAGCCCGCCAGAGCCATTGGCTCTTGGTGGTCTAGTGGTAAGACACCTATCTAGATATCAGGACTATCTTTGATTCTTTTTTTTTTCACAGCGTCTCAGTAATGCACCATCAATCAGTGTTTGTCCATGTAAAGCAAGAATTATTTCATTTACATGATTAGTCCTATTGCAGTTAGCAAAGTAATTCCAAATTTGAAGCTCCAGCTGTAAAAAAACTGATCTAAACCTTTAACACGACACACTGATAGAAACATTTAATATTTTCAGTGGAAAAAATTATATACTTTCCCCAAAATGTGACATTTTCATGCGATCTGCTTTCAACTGACGGATGTAAAATACAATAGTTCATAACATATCATCAATTTCTAGCATGAATTGGTAAGGTGCCAAATTGTTGTGTAAATGCTGTAAATTACATTCATCTGGAAATTCAGTTTCTGAAATTGAATTTCACTGAACATTCGTGAGCGAAATATATACAAGTTCCGTGCATGTTAGAATTCCTTGTTTACTTCGCTATCACGTAAATCTGGGATCACAATAGAATCGCAGGTGCATTTCTTTTGTTCTGAGCTTGCATGGTGATAACAGGTAGCAAATATTTCTGCTATGCACTAAACATATAAATGTACCCTAGAATTAATATTAGAATCAAATAGTCACTATCTCTTGTTCCACAAGTTTGGAAATATTTTGAAAATGTATAAATTAGATTCAATGCCTGTATCAAATGATTCCTAGAACACTTACCTGTAACGTAGGAAGGCAATTCTTGTTGTACTCAGTACTCAGTTTGCTATGCATGGAGTTTCATTTGTCAGGGCACCGTCTTATTCTGAAGCTGAACTGTGTGTCTCCCATGCATCCTATAAACAATCAAACATAAATGGACAAAGTGATTTTTGTGTTCGAACCTGCCTCAGCGGCCACCTGTATACATTGTAGTGGTAAGTGTGTATATGTATACATGATGTAGAAAGGGACCATGTTTCTTGTATCCTTTAGACCCTTCCTACCTTGCTTTCAAACTGCATCAACAAAATTGTAAATATTACTCTCTCATTCTGTTTCAAATCTCATGTTTGAAGATTATTTTTCCCCATCCTAACTGTACACAGTGATTGATGAAACGGAACATTGATTGGAATTTAAGATAATTCAGTCTGAAAGCAGGATGGGAACAGCCCGGAGGAAAATATGGGCTTTAGAACCTGTCAATATTAAAAATATACATATTTGGGGGGGGGGGGGGGTAAACTCTCCTTTTAAAGATCATCTGTCTACATTCACGATTTCAAAGGGTAGCCACTATGCAGTGAAGAGAGAGAGAGAGTGGGCTCTACAATTATGCCTTTACTTCTAGTTATATAATATTCCTTAGAAAGGTAAAATCTTTTCAAGAGAGAGTTGACAATGGTCACCAACTCATTATCCTAAAACAGGCATAGATGCCCACAGGGCAGTCGATAAACGAGATGTGAAGGGTAAAAAATGTGATTCACAGATATTTTCTCTCTCACTATTTTTTTTTTTTTGGGGGGGGGGGACACTTGGGTTAAAGGCTTGGTCTGCACAAACAATACAACGCTGCAGTGTAAAAATTAAAGTTGTTTGGTTGATAAAACAGCCAGAAAGGAAAAAGCCCTCATACATGTAGACGGCTGACTTATATTGTACACAAATCTTAAAATAATGTACCATAAAACAATAACATTTACAAGACAAAACAATGACATAATTAACGATAACAATAACAAATCAATGAATTCACATGACACAAAGGTAATACCAAGGTTTATAACATACTATAATAACTGCAATAATAACAACTCAATTGCAAAATGGTACTGCATGTGGCATTTACTTCATAAATTCAATAAAAAGAAATATTGTACTGTCGTACTGTTTGAAGATTATAACTCTTTTTAATCTTTTAATGATATTGAGAACACGAATGGTGGATGCTCCATATTTTGTAGATGTATTGACATTTATCCGAGGTATATGATGCAAAAACAATTGAGGAAAAGTTATCATAAAATTGTGTTTGCAATTAAATGTCTGTAAATGTACCATTTTCCTATCAATTCTAGCTAACTTACACTGAGAAAAAAAAATACAATTTTACAGTTCTACCATAAATGTAATTTTGTATCTAGAAGTCTATGTATTGAGTGAGCTGACTACTTGCAATGAAAGTTCTCACCTGAATTTGAATCTGGAAATGACAGGTAGCATATATTCATTTTCTGTGACAAACAAAAAGATAAAATACTGTAAGATACATGCAATTGAAATAATTTTGGAAACAAATCAACGCTAAACCAAGGACAGAATTTCACCGTAAATGGAGAAGGTTATCTTTAGGACTCCAGAAGAACACATTTATCAAGTTAAATTTTCAAAACGTTCAATATCAAATAGGAAAAAAAGACGAGATGAACTTGTCAGACATGAAAGCAATTCTAATTTCATAAAATTTACTTTAGAGCATTGTCATACGAAAGACAGACAATCAAAACTAGACTTATGCGAATTATTTGATAAATTTGAATCACATTTCTGTTCCATAATTTTATGCTTCAGGACCATCATACAAACTAGCCCCAAGTACCAGAAAGTAAATTACCGGTAGAACCGAGAGCATTGAATTCCAGTAGGATCAATAAGCAGAACCTGTTCTGCATGCAGAACCTACATACATGTACATGTTGCCTCAAAGTTGCAATTGATTGCAAAATTGCAGTTGATTTCAAAATCAATACTTCTTGATTATCTTATTAAAATGGCAAACCATAGGCGAACTGAGACTGAGCAGTTAATTTCGATGAATTGCTAGATTCTAGCAACACCCCATAGAGTATGGAACATACATACAGTCTAAAAAAAAAATGAGTGCGTCTATCAGTCTTTTGCTGAAGTATTCACTTTGAATGACCTTGCAAGTGCATCATACATACTGAAACAGAATGATAAAAAAGAAAGAAAGAAATAAGAAAAGAAAGAAAAAAAATCAAACTTTACCTCTTTTTCTGTAAGCCTGATATGTGATGGGTAAACAAACTGCAAATAAATTGAGAAATGATAAGTTATATTAGAGATGCAATTTAGACTGTCATTATATTTTTGATTAAATACAATGCTTATTAAAGTAGTTAGAATTCAGTCAAATGAATATGTGTTTTATATACTTTATTACATCATTTGTTATCATCTTTATTTACTTTGACATGCAAAAGTTGTTATTTTCAATATGTTCAATTGCATCCATTAATGTAGCTTACGAAAAAGAATCCAAGGAAAGAAACATTTTTAGTGAGCATATGTTAAATAAACGAGAAGGATTACTATTAATTATTATTATCTGCTGAGAGTTTTAAAAATGAACAAAAATAAGCAAACATTGGTAGCAAAACCATATCAGATTTTGGCGGCCTGCTGCACATGCTGTATCCATTTGTGTACTTAAAGGGATTGTGCGACAATGCGTCAGCAATTACTTTTGCACCAGATTCAGCAAAAAAACATTGATAATTTATATGAACAAGCTTACTCTTTTTAGAGGATATTTGAGGCCAAAAAAATAATTTGCCAGTTGATAGCATACATAAAATTAATCCCCATAAAGGCATTTACATCCAATGACATTAAGAAGGTGTTCAGTTTTCCAATCGATTCTCATTAATAACTGGTACAACTCTAGTTCATAGAGCAAAACAATGGGACGGACAATCAAAAGAACATGCCCGCACAGGCTCGCATGAAGCATAATTAGGACTAAATTTGATTGTGAACGAGTAGTTTGGATCTATTTGCTTATAACTCCTCAAGTAGTAATCCATATCATGTCAAATAAAGTTATTTTGGGTTCATATCATGCACTTCATTCATATAAAAATTATGTAATGGTGAATCCAGTTACCGGACACTTTATGATTTCACCATCAATAACTTTGTCAACATATTTCAGCTACTTAAAATCATCCAAATGAACAAAAAAGACTTTTAGATCTCATCATCATTCCAGAAGAATCCATATTTGCCGTAATCAATAAATGCTTCAACGTGCACACATAATTCTTTAGTTGTGCAATTTCAATACGAGTCCGGTATTACTACAT
>BQKZ01000965.1:0-27532 GCA_036244855.1 Temnopleurus reevesii
ATCATCATCGTCCTATGAATATGGGATGGTAGGGGTGACAGTCCCCTTTTATTCATGCCTGAGGTAAAGGACATCAAACCAAACAATCTTTAAAAAACATTTGAAGGCCATATGCTAAACTGAATATGATTTTATGCATTGCCGTCTAGCATGCAGTGGATGATTGGTGTAAAATGCACTACTTTCAATACTCGGTGACCTGAAAACTCATATTGACCAGTCAATAATACAGCGTCATACTCATCGATCAATGTAACAATTTGGATATTAAAGTTCACACTGCTTGAGACGATGCATATATGCATTAAGGCAGAGGCACTATACGAGATTGGCAAACAATCTTCCCATGAAATATTAAATTTTATTCTTTCTTGATAGCTGCCCCCAAAAAATCAATAATATTGTACTTCAAAAGGTTGTATCAACTCTAAGATCATGATAGGGATTATGAAAGATTACATGAACTATTTCTCAATAGAACCTCTTTACACATCATTTAGCTTGGTATAAGCATCAGCTTGAAGTGACTAAAATTGAATTTTGATACTTCTTCGCACTCTAAGCACCTGAATGACTATTTTGGTCAATCTTGAAGGAGAGAGATTTTGCAAGGAAATGGTGTCCACCGAGATGACTTTGAGTAAACGCACTACTATTAGAACAAAAAGCGTTATTTTATTTCTCGCTGAACTATGTCAAAGAGCTCAGTATCTTTCATTCTTTTAAAACATTATTAGCCCAAAACTAAAGTCTAAATCAAACTTCAAAGCACAAAAGCTTTTGCCTCAAGTCTGTGTTGAAATATTAAAAAAAAAAATTATTCCTCATCTCATTACCAATCCTAGTTTTTAGAAGGGTACTCACTTTGCTTTTTTCAAGTTGCTTTTTTAATCTAGATAATAAGTTCTCATAAATAAACAAATAAAGGATTACAAATATCAAAACTCATAGGAATAAACAGGCTTACATCAATATGTGACACTACATTTACACTACATCTTTGTACAACACAACCCCATGTTAACATGCCTTTGAAGACAGCATGCTGTGCATTAATATATAGGCTAACAAGAAGAAGAGCATGCTTGATTAGCTTGCTTCCAAGAAGTATGTATAGGGATGAGGTCTGGGAGATGTGGTAGGACTGTGCTTTGGTTTGGTTGTGAAATAGCTACAAGAGACATCGGTAATGAGAGCTTTATTGTGGTGGGAATGATATGCACTTCATTTTGGATGGATGAGCTTCACTATGATAAAAGGTCATTTTGAGAACTATGTTTCATTTCACTTGTGGTCCCCTTGATATGAAGAAAAACATTACTATTTCCCCCATAAAACTATTTACTTTTGAATGCTGGCTGCCTGAAAATGAATTCCAAAACATATAAATCTTAAGATTTTCATTCTCAATTTATCTCTGTATATGGCTACCAAAATTGGAGCTGCTTTAAATGATAATGTAACTGTTATATTTTCCCACTTCAATACATGCTTTTAGGGTCTATATTGTGTTGTCACACAGTTGATTCCTTGCAAACATTCATAACTTGTTCATCATTACTAATGTGAGTTGTTGATTATAGCATTACAAATCTCAAATGATTTGTCTAACAATTTTCTGGTTCATATAGGCCCTTTGAAAAAAAATCTGTCTCACTGACATGTACATAAAAGTACAAATGGTAACAGATTCTTCCCCCATATTGTATTGCGTAGTGATAATGAATCTCGCATTTTACAATAACAATAAATAAAGTAATAATAAAAAGCAAGATTCATTATCACTACACCATACAATATGGGGAAATAATCTGTTACCATTTGTACTTTCATGTAAACTTCAGTGAGACCCATGAACCAGAAAATAAAAGTGGATATTTGCATTCTATAAATCATCTATATTATCATTGTTAGCATCATTGTTGATGGAATCATTTCGGATCTCGAGCAAAAAAAGAAACAAGCTACTTTATTTTTCCATTTTTTATTTTACTGAGGATCATATAATGTCGATACTGCAGGCAGAAACAAATTTCATATGATGATAAATGATGTGAGATTTAGCTTCTCCTCTTCATATAAAATGAAGTATTCCACATCTAATGACCATTCCCATTAATGTTTGAACTAGCCTGGATGTTTACATAAGACCTGTTGGTACCCATTAGAAAACAAACAATGAGGCGACGCCCACTTGTTACATTAGCACTGTCAATAGCTGTAATACACCCATTATTGGGTACTCCTCTTCACATATAACCTAGCAGCCTAGGATGGGGAATATTGGAGAGTAATTTATGCTTGGCTTGAGAGAAAACCAATCTATCCACTGGTTGTATTTTGGCAGAGTACAGTGGATAGAGCTCCTTACTAGAACAGATATGGACTATTTTTTCTTATCATTATTACTATTTCGAAGTTGACTTGAGGACTCATAATATATCAATCAAAGGGCTTGGGCAAGTTTTATTTCTAACAAAACAAATTAGACACCAAATCTGTGATGACAATATCAGAAGATAAATTGTTTAGAGTAATTACACAAAATGCAAGAGATGCTGCTTATATGAATCCACTTTAGATATATCATCTGTCTACTGCCTGTTTAATAAAAAAATTGGGTTGTTCGTGCTCTGGAAGCAGGGTATTGATTCAATAATATTTGATGAGTCAAAATGCTCTAAGCATCTTCCTGACAGTTCATCAGAAACGATCGTTATTGATCAGGGATTAAAGGTAATTAAGATGTCAATCACATGTCTTCGGCAATAAACCATGCACCATGTAAGACAAATATAAATCTATTGTGATATTGTTTGGATTTGATCTATTGATTGTTTCTGTGATAAGTTTATTACTATCAGTGACATTGCTTAATTATTGGTTTTTAATGAATATGTCATTAGCATGGACCTGGTTTATATTGAAAGTCCATAGATAAGCATATTCTCCACTACAATATTCTTTATTAAATGCATCTTTTCTCAGAAATATTAAAGGGAAATGTCATGGAATCACTCTTTAAAAGAAATAAACAGGAATCACAAAATATATAAAAAAGGAGGAGAGAGAAATCAGTGTTACCTTTATCAAAACCAACATTTTACTACAACAAAAGGCAGATTTTAAAAAGAGCTGCATGTTTGCTTTTTCTTCTTTCAAAATACAATGAAACAAGTTTGTTGTCAATTTTTATTTACTATTCCGATTAACTCTCTTGCAAACACATGAGAATGGGTGGGAAGCAATGAGATTTGTGTAGGGTCATGTATCACACAGCTGTATGTAAGTGAGCTCTAGAAGCAACATAGAATTGATTGAGAGATCTGAAGAGAGAGACTCCAAGCAAGTTGATTTGAATGCAACCAGAAAACAGGTGCATGGTCTCTTGCCTCATTCACTGTCACAAGACTTTCATCATATTACTTCAAAAGGAGTTGGAGAGAAGTTGAGATGTATGCCATATCGGTGCTGAGGATTATCTAGAGTGCGTCTGCTGATTCAATACGCGACTCTGCAGAACACATACTAAACAACTTAGCGTTTCTATGCACGAAAGGAAATTACGAAAAACCCAAGACTTAAAGGAAATAAAGGAGAATAAAAAAGGAAACTAATTATAAAAATGAATAAGAAAAGAAAGAGAAGGAGAAAAACTAAAGAAAGACAAAATGATACATGTTGAGGCAAGTCAAGTCAATTAATAATACCCGAAATACAATTTCATTTCAAGTTACTAAAAATGTCATACATCTATAGTGTATGACATTTGTGAAAAATATTAGGGTATAGTGTTTCCACATCTACTATAGATCACAAATCACAAATGTTCAATATGGTGTCATGGTAAAACAATAGGTGGCTAAGTTTCAAACAAATAATCAGAAGCTATCCTATGTCATCATTCTGCGAAATCAGCACTGTACTTCTCGGTGAAAATGACTTCTCATAATGTTTCAACATCTAATACAGACCTCCAATATTCAATGTATTCTACACATCAAATCTTTATTCAAACGAACCTTCAAAGTATCCCATAAGTGTACCTGTATCTGTTTGCCAAGGCTGTTAGTATTTCATTGAGTTACTCAAATCACATTCTATGACATAAAGAATATACTAGGTAAAAGACATGTTATAATGTTTCCACATCTACAGAAGATAACATTCCAAAGTATTCAATAATATCAAATTGTGTGGGACAGAAATGCTAATGTTCACAATTCTGTGAAAATACCAATCATTTATTCTTATCAAGCACACCACAAATCATATATAATCAAGAACCTTAGTTTTTATCTTGCCAAAAGTGTATATAATCAAAGCAAAATTTTACTCCTATAAATATTAGTCCTTGCCACTGCATACTTCAAACAGACATGTTTGCATCAACTTTGTGAGATTATATTTCTAAGGAAAATAATTGTAGAATCCTTTCAATTGGAACCTTTTTTATGTACATCTAAAGAAATTTTCAATGAATCTCTGACTGGTCCCAATTCCAGTGATTGCTTGGGGATTTGTTGATATCCAAGGTTGAATCAGGTTTCCAGTGATCAGCTGTAAGAAGATCTGGCCTTCCTACATCTCAAAGTATATCTTTCACATACAATCTCACCTTCCTACATCTCACATGATGACCAGCCATCTATCACATACAATCTAAACTGGCTGTCCATTTAACTTTACAGTGAGTGCACTTTCACGGGATTACGCCATCTTCAAGTCCGTTGGGCTTCAACAGCCACTTTCCTCCTTATCCTTATGTCATGTTTTCATTTAGATTATGTGACAACACATAGAAAATTTGGAAAGTGGCAGTGTAATACCCAATAAAACATCTTTATACAAATTAGTCAGTTGAACTTGTTATCTAATATTACAAGTACACGTACAGTGCAAGACAGAATATGTTGCAATGTTATCACTATAAAAGCTCAGAACAATAGTAATAACAGGTACAGGTAAGCAAATTATTCAAACTTTATATGGGGTAGTAATATTACATTTGAGTTAGCTGTCAAATTCAACATTAAAGACATTGTTAGACGTTAAGATTTTGTTGCTTAAAAAATCATCAAATCAAAACTGTCTGACTTATGCAATTACATTCAGATTGATGAAAAACCAACCACGAATGCACAAAAGAAGGAGGTTAAATAGGCACTATCAAGATATCTACGGAAATTTAATAAAGCATACCACTGTTCACAGTGTGCCTATATGTAGGTCATATTTTTAATTTCACCTTACTAAAATGCTCACTATACATGGAATTTGAAGCCTAATATTTTCCGAGCTGAGAACTCGATATAAACTATTTCCCCAGAATAAAGTGGGACATGGACAATAGATCCGTATGCCATGTATTGAACTGTGCAGACACAACAATCACAAGCCGGTTCCTATTTGAATAGCGTTACAAAGAAGCAGTGAATTGGCGTTTGACTTAATTTCAAGGTTATAGATTACACCTTGTTTTAGTTTCTTTACACCATCAACCCTTAGGCAGCTTTTAGAATCTGTCTGTTGAGATTTTTTTTTAATAAAAACAATGTCTTTACTTGTATAAAATTGCTGGATTAGACTTGTCTACATCAGGGGCAAATGAGCACCCTTCCTGTACCTCAGCTCTTATGACTGATGCACAAGTGATACAAGCAGTTCCATTACATGGAGACAGTCAATGATTGAGTAAGTGAGCAGCTCTCCACAGTCAAGCAAGTGATGCTCAACATCCTGTAGAGAAACACGTCTTATTGGTGATCAATATGGAAGACGACATAATGAGTCATTTCTTGAAGATGAATTTTGTATTGAAGTATTTCAAACCTATTGGCTTTGTGCTTCTTGGTCTGTTCATATCACTTGATTTTCGCCTACACACTTAACTTTCTTGAGCATATACATATACATGTACATTGCAATGAAAACTCAAACCAACCCATTTCTCATTCTCTGAAAATTTCATCTTTAACACAACTACCGTATACCAGCGAGTAAGTGAGATATAGTTCGGCAAATGAAAATGCTCTTAAATGGAATTGTATATTCCCAATTTTGCCAGATTCATCATGTTTACTTTTTCAAAGATTTCTCCTTTTCGGTTTCTCTTTGTGGAACCTAACCTCACACTTCACACTTCTAAGAACCCTCTTTGTTCTGCTACACTGCAGAGCTGCAATACTTTGCTACATAAACAACCCAGTCTCCCATTATCACTCCGGGGTATTCATTTCAGTTCTCGCACCAAGATTCCTTCACTTGATTAATAGGAGATGTACAGAGGGTACTATCCCAACCTCATCTCTCTGAACCTTGATTCTTGAAGTCGATGACATCCCTACCACATCACCCGTAGGAGAGCTGATATCCTTCCTCTCACGGTATCATCTGTTATTCTTCCAAATATCTCAAGGCTTTCCATAACACTTCAACGAACCTCTATCAAAAAGGTCTACTCAATCTCCTTGGATGTCTACCAATCAACTCTGCATAAATTATACTCAACTTGGGTGTCAACATACATTTGGCTCGTGGTATTTTTAATTCACAATATCTATTATCAATTCTGGTAAGAAAATTATGATAATATTCCATATAAATTGAGTAAATTACATTTATGTAGTATATGGATGATAAATCTATAAATAGGTTATTCGTCTCAGTCAATACATTTAGATTCCAATTAAAAATATAATTTCATACACAATGGATCTTCCTTAATCTTATATCCATTGATCATTTTTTCTGGAATATAACATCAGTTCGATTGCATCTATCTCTCTCCATTATTATGGGTATCTATGAATTCCCTCCAGTTATAGCATTTTCTTTAATCTTCATTATCTTCATCATCTAAAAGGTAGCTTCACATCCATCTATGACCATTGAAAGTATGTGATACTTGAAATCTTTCAATAAACACAGCTTTGCCGAAGATGGGTCGAAAGGCAACTTTGCCTCCAGCCAAAGGAGAAAATCCAAAGTAGCAAATAACAAAAATCCTTAGAGGAAAAGGTTTTCAATGAGATGAGAGACTTCTTTCCATAACAAGAGTAAAATACCACCTCACTAACCCCCCCCCCCTCTCTCTCTCTCTCTCTCTCTCTCTCAACTTGATGATTGTTTCTAGCGTCTACAACATAATCTAGATCTGTCAAGATTAATGCTCTGTTCTATGTTTCAGAGTTCAAATACCTCTCATGTACTTTTATGTGACCTGCACACTTAAACCCACCTGAAACAAGTAGAGAACAGCATACAGTTGTTATCTTGGATTACACACATCTGGTGATGCTTCTAAAAACATCATAACTAAAACAATCTTCATTACTATTTTCAAAAGCATTTTTTCAATATTACATGGATGAAAGCTGAACGTGATAAAGAATGAAATATCAGCACGAACGGAGTACATACAGGATTAAACTTTCAAAAAATATTGGTTGTAAGGTCTCTAACTCAAAAGAAAAAGGCAAAATATAGATAAATACAGTCAAACCTGTCTTTAAAGACCACCCAAGGGAGACAGAAAATTGGGTCTTTAATCCCAGTCAATCTCTACAGACAGACTCATATATATTGCAAATTGCTTTCTTGGGAGTCAAGGAAGGTGGTCTTTATAAACAGGTGGTTGCTAAAGCATGTTTGACTGTATAAATCTATTAAAATGTTGAAGAGTTACAATATATTGAAAATTAATTGCATCTCTTTATGTTACAGGCCCTAGGTGTTAATTTCTTACAACACATCTGGGCAAAGTGAGTACACTTAGTATTCTTGTTTACCTTGAAAGTAGTTCCGCAAAGCTAACATTCAATCATGCTCAAACTACACCACAGAGGCCTTTCCTTTTTCTCTCACACATCACATACAACTTAGGATGTCACGTTTCCATGAAAACAATACCCTGTGCGTGAGTTTTTTCTGAATAAAATGAAAAGCATAAAATCATGCACTCTTCACAATTCTAGCAACTTATATTTTATGAAAATGGTCACAGAGCCCCAGCGGGTAGATGGGAGATTTATTTGAAGAGCGGGACGTGACGATCGGCAGGGCTAGATAGCTACTTTAGGGCTGTAAACCAGATCATCTGCAAACACTTTTTGGATTGAGATTTCTTTGCTCATTGGATGTGTCTGCCTGCATGCTTCCAGGCGATGGCTCTATGGGTAGATAAGCAAACAGAGAGGCTTGTGAGAGGGTGTCAGGATGGATGGCTCAGGTGAAAGCAAGGTGATAAATGATGACCAGTCCATCTCATAAAAGAACTTCACCTGTCTCATCTATCTCTCTTTCACACATTCTAATTCTGCTTAATGTGCTGCATGAACTTGTGTAAAAGTGTTCTACACTTCAGCTTTTACCTTCAGCTTTACCTTCTGTGAAAACGTATTTATAGTGGCTGCAGGATGACAAATATCATTGCTAATGCTGTAAAATGTAAGCTACATGTACCATTACATGACCAATGGCAATACTGCAATTATATCTATAATGAAGAGAACCATATTTTCTTAATAATTGTCCAAACACATATCATACCTCAGAAGGAAATTATGTAATATGAAACTGATGTTAAAAGTGAATTGTAGAACTAAAATCAAAAGACAGATTAAAAGAAACATTTCATTTATCAATCCTTCTTATAACTATTGTAAAATGTGGCAAATTATATTCATGAACAACATATCTTTTGTAATTATGATTAAAAAAAAGTGATAAGGAAACTAAAAGCTTCATATCGAAACAAAGAGGTAATATGTAAAAAAAAAAAAACAGCTTCCACAGGAATAGGATTTCACATACTATTGTAAATGTACTTTTTAATAATGGAAAGAGTATTTCAATTATAATACTCTTTATATCAATCAAAATAAACGAATCGAGAACACACCATTTTAGTTTTTAATTGGACATTCCTCTGCCTATTTTATCTTGATATCATGAAACTAATTTCCTGCTAACATTACCAATACTGATATTATGGAAAAGCAAGCCACAAACCTGACACAAACAAACCATCAAATGCGCATCAATACACCTGTATCTGGGACACCAAGTGTCATTGCACATTTTCCCACAGTACAAAAATAATCTCAGACACACATTTAAAGCGATGAAACTTGGAAATATAGACGTCATCGTGAAGAAAATGTAATGAAGCGTTGGCTAGTACTAATCTCTTTAATGTATCCCCTAAAACTAACTCTTTGAATAGCCAAAAACAAACCACACACCAAAGGGCATATGACGACAATGGTCTTCCTTATGCTTTCTTCACTAGAGATAGATGTAGGAGGGGGACAGCAGGAAATGGGCCTTGGCATGACGTCAAATGTCTCTGTTTTATTACAAACGCAAATCAACACCTATCTATATACCCTGAGGGAAGCGTGGCATCAACACATGCTTACAACAAACATATTGTTTATAGGCTGGAACAGGCTATCAGTACACAATATTTCTAATATCACATGTTGTTTTATGGACATATCCATAACGACAGCACTATTTGGTTAAGAAATGAAAAGTTCTCGATGAGGCATATCAAATGAGTACAAGATTGTGATGCAAGGTAACACTCAGGAAAATTGGCCAGAACTGTCGCATTCGTGTCAGGATAGCGATTAAGTGATTCTGGAAGGTTTAAGGCTCCATTTACGAGAGACAATAATTTAGTCAGACACTGTATTTTGAGGGTCGTATGATAAGGTATCTTTAATGCGCACAGCGCCCAGCAGCTTATGCCACAAGAACCAGTTGATTGTATAATAATATAGCATTTAAACATGCCATCTCTCCAGTCATTTGGTGGCGCGAGACAAATTATCTAAATGTATCTCATACTCAAATAAATCGCATTAATTTTTTAAAAAGTAAATTCACTTCCAATTCTATCTTCTTCTATCCATTCAGAATGATCAATCTAATCAATCTTTTACATGGCTGCAAGTTTTCATCTTAATAATTAATTGTATCATAAATATCATTTGAGGACTGAAGTTCCCCTGATCAGAATTAGAACCGGAAGTATAAGGTCAAAAGGCGCAAAAATTGCAGCGGACGCCAAATTTTAGTAGATGAACTTTTTTGGGTTTTAAGCTCGGGATGCACTGAGATGAAAGGGGCCTGTTATGTAATGTACATGCTTTTTTTCCTTGCTTGTCACATACCTGAGAGGGGGGGGGGGGGGGGAGAAAAATTTATTGAGCCCCACCCCAGGTCTTCAAATACTGGCTGCGTACATGTCCCTGTAAAAGTCTATAAGATAAAGGAAATACGATTAATAAGACTCCATTGTGTTAAAATTATTGCGCTTATCAGACAATTACTTTGATTCTAAATCATGGCAAATTAACAAAATTGAATTTATATATAACATTTCATCACTGATTATTACCGTCTAAATTAATCAATATAAAAAACTAAATAAACTCAATTTTGTCCTCATAAATCATATGTTTCTTGGAAAGTTTTTGACATGAAAATATGCTTTGGGTTGAGTGACTCAGGACCATATTTCTCCAATCAATCAGGGTTTCTTTACTGTAATGGAATGTATCATTCATAGACAGGAAAATGCCCTTCTCACATTTCACTTTCCTCCAAGAGATATGATGTAAATGAGTGATTATACTATCATGGAGCCATCATAAGGACATCAGTGACCACTTTAGATGACATGATCTTAAGATAGAGGAAGACGCTCATGAGGATAGACGGGGATGGGACATATGTCGCATCCATTACTACGCTTGCTTGGTCAAGAATCATCCAAGCAGAAAGCATCTTCCTATAGCGTATCAATCATAATTGGCTGATATCTCCCTTCACGTTGTCCTCCTGGAGCGTTCAAAGGAGGATGCAAAGAGGATAGTATGCAAGGTGGGTCAATATAAGATCAGTTCGAGATATTGACAAACGTTTTACATGAACCCTCAGTGTGTTCTGTGTGTGTCTCTAAGGCCAAATGGATGGTAGTGCTATATAAATGTGTTTATCCTCTTAGCCCATAGCTTGTCCAAATGTTATAGAGTCTGACTTAATAAAAGTATGAACTCTACAATACTTTTATATCACTACGATCTGAAGTGATAGCAAACATGAACATTAGCAGTTTTCCTAATACTGGTAAAGAGCAATTATAACAGTTTTGCAGCCAGATTCTTATTAAATCAGAGATCTTTCACTAAATGGTAAGAAATATTTCATACATGAAATCATCACTCAAATTACTGTCAAATTATTGAAGGAGCATTTCCCCAACTATTGGTGGATAATTTTCAAATAAATGATAATGACTTTACTCATGTGATGTAATTTGAATATGATTACAGAAATAGTATGATCATATCTAAGACTGATTGAGGAATGGATACAATGAAGGATGCTTGAATTGGATACGTCAGATGTGCGACTCACGAAATGAACACTCGCATGTACGATCTAATGGTAACCTTCATTACATAACCATTTTTATATTCAGGATTTAAATTAGCCCAATTTCTTATGCAAACGATTCCATAAAATTTCAATTTCCATTAGATTTTGAGAAGAATAAGAAGAATAGATAGATAAGTACAAACAATTAATATAATTGGAAAAACCAACATAGAACGGAAAGTGCAAAAAAATATTTGAATCATTAAAAAGAAAATTGAAAAAACTAAGTGTGGAGCAACAGTAATGCACATGTGAATTTTTCAATTTTATTCCCAATTGATTGAGATACTATATATCATAAAATCCGTTACCCAAATAATTACCAAATATTTACCAAATATTCATCATCTAACACTTCAAAAAGTTGTTGAGAGAATCACTTTCATCATTAGACCTGATTACAATATCTGCTGTAAGCTAGCCACAACGACCAATTCATTTTATATCATAACAAAAATTGTAAGAATGAAATGATAATGAAAGGCAGTTTTGAGTTTGAATGTGAAGATGTTGCTAGCGGCCAGACAGGTGGTTGGGTTACTGGGACTGGCTACCTCTTGGGAGGGTATGTCTGCTGACTGATGAATAATGGGTAGAAGGAGAATGAAAACTATTCATAAGTGATGTAGGACAACCAGCATCCCTACAGTGTATAGCAGTGAATTTAAAGGGAAATTAATGGTTACAGATATATTTTTGTGCATTGCAATTAACAAATAATTGATCCTGACTACTTTTGATCCAAAATAAATTTCTTTAAAAGCACTCAATACTAGTTTTAAGGGATCTTACAAATAACATGGAGCAAAAGAAAAAAAAATAGTCATCAGAAAGAAAAGGTTTAATTACCCCCCCTTTTTTTTTGGGGGGGGGGGTTAGATGAGAAAAAGCAGGAGGAAGAGGGAGAAATGGAGTAAGAGAGAGGAAGTTATGCATGGGGAAAGAAGACTCGACAGATTATTTCTCAAAGTAGAAATTGATTGAGCTCTCGAGCCGCACTGAGTGGTTTCTGTAAGTGTTCATTTAAAAAGCGAACCCATTCAGTCCAAAGCCTCTGGAATTCAGATGAAGTCTGAATCGACGGAATCACATTTCAAACCATTCAATTCTACTTGAAGCATCAACATTCTGTATTGATCCCCATTGGTTTCATACTTCATGCAAGATTTCAGATTGAACATTAATAATTGGGGTGACAAGACCTTCAATAAAAATCAATCCTAAATTTAGCATTCACATTATCTTATACAACCAGATAAATAAAAGTTTTTTTTTCAACAATATCTTTTCATGCCATGTGCAAAAAAGCAAAATTGATCTAAAGCCTTTATATTGAATTTTTGGAGTATAAATACATACTAAAACTTCCTATTTTAGGAACCCTTTGTGGCATACTTGACCTATTCCACCTCTATACTGCTTCTAGCATACAGTGAGAAAAGCTTTGGGAGCAGGGGAATTCTCATAAGATGGAGCTTCTTTGACCAATTTGTTCATACCATCTAGTCTGCCCAAGATATTCACATCACAGCCCACCCAGGATGTACGTGAATACCCTCCTAATCATCAACTCTTCAAATAAGCCCAATATAAAGTTCCTTCACTATGTACATTCATACCATCACATGAGTATTTCTTTTTAAAAAGAAATTACGGTTGCAGATTTTTTCATCGAATTTCTTTAATCAATCACATCAAATGTTTATTTTCTCATGAACTTTGGAAAGTACATTTTATAGAAATTGGAATAACAATATGGTACAAATGGTCGTGGTTTCCTTCTAAGATGCTAACCAGCTATTGATTATTGCCCCTGCCAGCTTGCACTTTTGATTATGACTAGGGATTATTTCTGAAGTACTTAGATGGAAACGCTCCCCTGAATTTACCTTATTCTCATTGAATGAAGAAAAATCAGATGAAAACACTGTGAAAATTTGGGCAAAATTGGACAATCTGTCAAAAAATTTTTGTTCTTTTTCGTTTTCTGAATGATATCAAAATCCCTGTAGCTGATGGGGTTCGGTGTGGTCAGCAACTTTGCAGACTTTTTGACATACTTGCAGACAACTCCCTATTTATTTTCTATCACAAATTTCTGAAAAGATTGATGAATATAAAGCCAACAACAAATTAATAATTCTAGGCAGGAACACAATCATCTTGTAAGCATAAATCTTAATCAAAATAGTTTTAAAAGTGTAAGCAGCAAGAATAAACATGGCCAGTGGATGATTTGCTTTTATCAAGGTTCAAGATCGTAGAGATAGGTCATGAATGTTGCCCTTTTTACCCATGCTAGTAATAAAGCAGAAAGCGGCAGGTATCCTGATCTGACATTTGGAGATTGGCCTGACATTTCCTGTACCGCATAGATCTACCACTTCCTCCTTTCTATCGAGCTTCTCAAATTCTTACTTAGATTCCCTCCTTTATTTCACCTAAATGTGTCCGTCTATCTATCTATCCATCTTTGCTATATTCCTTTCTGCAATTTCCTCCCTTTTCATCCTCTCCCTGTCTCTTCCTTCATCTCCTTCTCTTTCTCCTTATATGCAAACAGTCACTCTCTCCTTCAGTCTCCCTATAACTTACAGTCTCTCTCTCTCTCTCTCTCTCTCTCTCTCTCTCTCTTTAATTGTATCTGTCAGGTATGCACCATTTCAATTATACAGAGTAAAAAGACAAATTATGTTAAATGAACATTTCAAAAGGTTTGACAAGTACCAACCAGTACAAATGGTAAACCTACACTTTTCGATCAAATCACTTGAAAGGTTGGAATCAACATTTTTAAATGTTGATTTCCCATTTTGAAAAGATCATCACTGATCCAATCTTTAGAATATTGATTTAATATTTGAGTTTTTAGAGTGTATGATGGCCACAGAAACAATACCCCTGAATAAACCAAATCCTACCCTATTCCTTTCTTTGCTCTCTGTGTAACAGAATTCTCTCCAAATCCATTTTCATTTTACTCCGGTCTTCGCTATTGTCTCCATCTCATCATTTCACTGCTTCTATCAACACCCCTAATCTGCCGCTCTATCATCTAGGTCATCAATTATTACTGCTTCACGTATCCTCATGGTTCACATCAATAATTCAGCTTAATCAAAGATAAAACAAATCTTTTCTCATGTTTGAATTTTTAAATGGATCTGCATTACAGCGATCAATCGCTATGGAAACCGAGCTTGTACCTATTTCTGATATTCATATTATTGGATCAAAATACCTGTACTATGTATTGAGGTAATTGGGAAAATGAAAGTGAAAGTAAACACAGCCAAATCTGAAAAAACTCATTGGTTTGGGATTTAGGGTCTATGACTTGTGATATCACTCAAAATTAGGCAGTGTTATCAAAGTTCTAATCTACACGATACAACGAAGATATGTTCTCAATTTAGTACTTTGCAACTTTTGTTGGTTTAATTGATCATATTCATGACTTTATTTTCTACCTTATGGTTCCCAAGTAAGTCACTAGGGGAGACTCTGTCTAGTTGTTACATGGGTAAGTTGTGAGATGAGTATTTCTAAAAATATAATCACACTATCTGTACTTGCAAAATTAGTGTTACTACAAAGGAAAAAAATATGTCTCCAACTAAAATTTTAGAAAAATTCCTTTAAATTATTGCATCTGTAGACAGTGTGGCTGAACAGTTTATTTTGGCTGTATTTTGGTGACAGTGTCAATGAATGATGTTTGATTAGGCCTCCCTATCTGTACTTTATAGTACATGAAAACTAAATTCACTGTTGGTCTTCACTGGTAGTTCCCAATCAGCCAATGCGATCGTGAATTGCAAAGAACATGAAGCAAAACATGATGGAGACATAGGAAAACAGGAAATACAATCTACACACTCAGCAGAATGAATCCTGCTTTCTATTATTCTGAATTCATTTGAAACAACTTTTAGCAAATTAGTATTGGAGACAATATAATTGGTGATCATTACAGTGAAATAGAATAATGGAACATTAGTGATGAGACTTGGCTAAAGATGCATTCCATGAAAACCTCATGAAAATTGAACAGAGAGAGGGAGAGAAATAGAGAGAGAGAGAGAGAGAGAGAGAAGGAGGAGAGAGCGAGAAAGAGAGAGACCAGAGAAAGATAATGACCACAATTCTTTAGAATTCAATGCACCATAATGTCAAATGCGTACCATCATTTAGAAAATGAATCAATCCCCCACATTTTAATGATCCTCATTTTTCTGCCCAAATAAATAATGATGATAATGAATTGTAAATAAATAAATGCATATAGACAAACAGAAAAAGCATAGCCTTACAAGTAAACAGTGTACCAGTGTAATTATGAAAGTAATCATCTTACAATTCATTATACTCTAAATAAATAAGCCTCCATTATATTCACTCATTTTTGACAAAAGAAATCAGAAATAACTATCTTGTCTGTCCATTGGCTACAATATACTTCGTTACCACTAAATAATATCAAACAAATAGAGCAGTTCCATACCCGAACACACTTTGAAAATGAGACCATCTTCTCATAAACAAATATACATCAAGTGATTGTTGTAATATTTGTATGCTTTTATCATACCCTATAAACTGGTAGAGATGTAATTGGATGAATAGTCTTCAGATCAATCACACAGTAGGAATCCAATAAACCAGGCAAGACAGGTGGAATTACATGCAATACAATATCACAAAGATGCATACATCATAACTTTATTGGCAAAATACCATTATACTGGTATTGGGGCAGGAAGAGAATCAAACTGTCTGTGCTAATATACTTACATTCTACTTATTTGAATTTGAATGTGTTATTTTCAGATTCATTGTATGATTCTGTTATTGTACATCATTTGCATTTTGATTAATTTTGATTTAATTTGGCATTTATCTATTTATCTATATACTTAAACACAAGTGAGCTACTGCGCTAAAGTACTCCAAACTAATTTGCCATTTCAAACAATCTAATATGGTAAATATAATAGGAATTTAAAGTCATTTGGAATGGAATTTTCTTATTTACATGTACACTTTGTCACATTGTGTGTGACTAGATGAAATAAGACCAATATGAACTAAGCAAAATCATTTTTTCGTCTTCTCTATTGAGATTAGTCTACTGATATTTTACTGCAGTAAAGCATGTTTGCCTAGAGATTTAAAGCAATATGATTAAGATGATTAAGGAAGTAATACTGAAATGAAAGTATTCTCTCCAACCCTAGGCTTTGACCTTTCACCTCATCAAGGAGTTAAGTAAAGGCCAATGACTGATGGGAATACACGAACAGCCAGCAGTGTCTTTTCTATCTCATTTCATCCCAAGCCTCTCTCTACTTCTACTCCTTCATATACATCATACACAAGCCTGTCGTAATGCTAACTAAATCACGGCTGCATTTTGGTTAATTTCATCAGAGCAGGAATTGGATGTCAACGGAGCAGGTTTCATTCCAATAAGAATTGCCAATTTACTCATCTCAACTGAGCTTGTTTAATATTGCATGAGAATATCAAATGAGATAGAACGTGGAGATGTACTTTCAGGTGATTCAAGTAAAAAACATGAGAAAGAGTAATTGGTATGCAATATGTGTGACTCCCTATACACAGCAAACAAATTGCTTGATTGCACTGCATTAATAAGAAATAATATTTGATATTGCAAAATACAATAATTCAATTACATAATCAATTTCAATCACTAAAAATATAAAAAAAAATATGGTGAGTATTTTGAAATAGAAATGAAAATTACGCAATATCTATTCCAACACCTTTGGTGAAAAATTCATTTTTATATGATACATGTATATGAAATATTAAATTCAATCTTCAGGAGAAGAAAAATTTGTATGTATTATCAAAAGGATGCCAATGAACAATACAAAAAAGGGTATAGATAACAGTTATCAAATAAAAAACACAGAAACATATTCCCTGGAGTTTGGAGGAGATAGATTGAAAGGGGTCTTCCAAGGCTAAATTACAAGAGAAGCAGAATGATTTCAACCACCAAGATCTATCCAGGATGAATACCATTACAGGTGGGGTAAGGCAACGTCTCTCTGACCCAGATTCTCTAGATTTGAAAACGAATTTAGAAAGAAGATAAAAGAAAATAATCCTATTCCTAATGGAATGGGGTCAAGAAGATATTCCTCTGCGATTCTAGATCAATGAAAGAGATGAGAGGATGATGAGAGGTGGGCTAGGTGAGAAACGGTCGGAAGGTGAATGGTATAGGTGATCTTAACACAGCTGGGTAATCTAGGGGGTTATCGAGAGGGTCAACTGATCTAGGGCAAGGGGTAAAAGAGGGTCAAGTGAAAAAAGGGGTAAATGAGAGGGCAAATATATTGAAAAGAACTAATGGACAGTTATCATAAGGGAAGATAACAAGAGGTTTCAAGGTAATCTTTAGGGAGGAGTCAAGAAGATTTTCCTTTGCGATGCTAGATCAATGTACGGAGATGAGAGGATGATGAGAGGTGGGCTAGATGAGAAGAGGTTGGAAAGTGAATAGCATAGGTGATGTTTGAATAGGGGTCAACTAGGGGATTAACAAGAGGGTCAAGTGAAAAGAGAGGTAAATGAGAGGGCTAATAAATTGAAAACACATAATAGACAGTTATCATACGGAAAGATAACAAGAGGTTTCAAGGTGATCTTTTGGGAGGGGTCAAGAAGATATTCCTCTGTGATACAAAAATCAATGTATGGAGATGAGTGGATGATGAGAGCTAGGCTAGGTGAAAATCCACCAGAAGGTTAACAGTATAGGTGATGGTCAGAGAGTGGTAAAGTGGGGGACAAGTGAACTAGAAGAACGGGTAAAGGTAGGCCAAGTAAAAACAGGGGTAAACATAATGGTAATAAGAAATGTTATCATCAGAGAATACAATAGGAGGGTAAAGTGGAAATTTTGATGAGATTGATAATTTAGAAGTGGATGCAGACAAATAGGCCAATCCATTGCCTCACGTTATTATCAAAAAGGTGGGGGCAAGAACAATTTGAACAGGTGGAAGGTTGTATGAGGTGTATAAACCAGAATGCATAAAAGTATTGTGTAAGTTGTTAGTAGACAATCTTACTAACAATCTTGGTTCAAGGCATTCCTTTAATCATTTATCAAAACACTCTCCTAACCTTAGGGTTAGACTTGTTTTATTACTTCCTCCAAGCACCTTGAGGTTTGGTGGCAGATTTTTCTAGCTTTGTCTTGGCCCACTCCGATCCTGCCCTCCTCTAAATAACCTTGCGTTTCACCATCCCAAATCTCTTTATCTTTCATCTACATCTCATTCCAAACATCTAGGACCTTTCCAGTCTAGTACTGATTGTCTAATCCTTCTTAACATGTTTACATGTCGTGATTTCTAATTTCCTTTTTTATCTCTACTACCATCACTTACCGCAGTAGGGTAATAGCTAGCAACAAGCACACATTCGGTAGTCGCATGAAATGGAAATTACAAAAACCAATAAGCCAAGTCACTAGTTTGCAGAGAGCCAATAAGAACATTTATTCAATGCTAAGCATTTCAAATAAATGCTGATATTGCACAAGGCGCATCCGTGGAAGAGTTAAACCGTTAAAGTCCTATCAATGGAAACAGGCCTACCACTTGTTCACATAGTAAGTGGGAACAGTCCCCTACAAGTGCATGAGCCTCTGACCTTGGACTACTAAGTTGAAAATGTGTTCTAATTTGCATTCCGTATGGTGCATTAATTCTCCACTTTATTTGCCTGTCTGTTCACCTATTTCACATCTCACTAAGATTTCTAATGCTCTACTGAATCCAAAATTACACTATCAAAATTCATACTACCGTTTACGATGAAGTCTGAAATTAGATGTAAATTTCGTCACCAATACTCTTGCATATTGGCAAATATTTTTATGACTCAAAGAGTACGCTCAAACCAAAGTTTACTGGGAATACATGTTAAAATGGGTGTAATACAGATTCTACTTAAAAATACAGAGATCTATCAAATGGATTGCAATTATGCAAGCTTCAACGTTAAAACTATATTGCAATATGGCAGAGCTATGGCTTTGTGCATGAAGCTCTCAGCTTCTAAGCAAAAGGACAAGGGTTCAAATTCCAGGCTTGGGATTCATGTCATTGAGCAAAAATTTGATCATATTTTGCTGCACTCAAATGGTGAATGAGTACCTTGCAGGAAATTCTTTGAAATGCTTTCCAAAGTGACAGGGTATGTGCAACATTGCAGTCTATAAAATGAATAATTGCACTGCCTACAACTTATATCACATGGATCTATTAATATAATCCATCCACCTCATAAATACTATCTCATTGCAAACACCTGGGTTCATTACAGTTCTATTCCAAACTCAGAGCAGAGACTCTTTTCCATCTCCATATGTCAACAAATAAATGAGCAAAGAGATCTACTAGCAAGCAGGCTGACACATTAATCAACACCTTTCAATGAATTGATAAACATGTCAGTGAAGCGTACTTGCATGTAATGGGTAATTAGGTGAACAGGGATATAAATCACACATCATGATACTCTAGCTCCGAGCATCAGTGGTTGCAGAAAATCATCCATGAAATCAACCAATTAACTGATTATCTGATAACATTTTGCATTTCATTTCACCTACTGAAACTAATAAGACAGGAAAAAATTGAATCAAAGAATAAATGATATCTAAGTAAAATTTAAACTAATCATTTAAAAGTATATTTATAAGTATAAATTAAGCTAAAAGGAAGAGTGAGTGAATATTTCTTGGGGGTGTATAACAAATTGAATGACAGGTATATCTAGAAAATTACATATATAAGTATTCATTATTTTTATCCACTGGCACATTGCTCTTTTTGTGCATTTGAAAATGACTAGTCTAATCCAATCTAAACATGCATGGTTAAGGAAGCTTGACTCATTCGTAAATTCAATCAATTATTCAAACTACATATATCTAAAATAAAAAACCCACGATATTTACCTATTATTTTCATCTATCAATTTATTTTATCAGAAATAAAATTTTTTTTCACTACATACCTCACTGAACATGTTAACGACATGAAGAAACGGGATCACCTAGTGTAGTTTTAGTCGTCCTCCTTGGACAGACAATCTGTCAATAGTCTGACTAAATGAGTTATCATTTCATTACTTTCCAACAACGAACAATAATTTTAGTCAGTCCACAAATAGGAATGGAAGATGCAGTATAACAAATTTGTTTTAAATGTTTTGTTGATGTACAAACAGAAAAAATATGTTGTAATCAAACATGATTTGATTGAAGATGGAGATGAGGACAAACATTAAATCAGAAACACGGCTGATATTCTTAGGAAAACAATAGCGCCAATTAAGATGGAAAAAAGAGAAAAATAGCAATGGCAGAGAGATAAAATTGACAGATAATGAAAACGTAGTTGGAGAGAGTGTGAAAAGCAGAAGGGTGTGAAAAGAGATATATCTGGGGTAGGTACACAGATGGGGCGTAAGAACAAACAAGAAAGAAGGCCATTCATAATTCTAAGCTGATTAATTTCACANGCCAGGTTTGGTCAAAATCTGTACAGCAGTTCTGAACTTATTGCGGTAACAAGCTATTTTGGGTGATTTTTTACAAGTTTTATGGCCCTGTGACCTTTGACCTTTGACCCATTGAACCCAAAATCTAATCAGTTCATCCTCACATGGTTATACATACTTGAGCCAAGTCTGGTCAAAATCCGTCAAGAAGTTCTGAACTTATTGCGGTAACAAGGTCCGGACGGACGCACAGATGCACGGACGGACGGACGGACGCACGCACGCACGCACGAACGGACGGACGGACGCATGGACAACCCGAAAACATAATGCCTCCGGCACCACCTTACGGTGGCGGAGGCATAAAAATAAGTTTTCTATTTAACTACATTCCCCACTGAACATGTTTAAGACATGAAGAACGGGATCACCTATTGTAGTTCTAGTCGTCCTCCTTGGACAGACAATCTGTCAATGGTCTGACTACATGTGTTATTATTTCATTACTTTCCAACAACGAACAATAAGTTTAGTCAATCCACAAATAGGAATGTCAGATACAGTATTACAAATGTTTTAAAATGTTTTGTTGATGTACAAAAAGAAAACAGATGTTGTAATCAAACATGATTTTATTGCAGATGCAGATGGAGATGGAGATGGGGACAAACATAAAATAAGAAACAAGGCTGTTATTCTCAGGAAAACAATAGCGCCAATTAAGATGGAAAAAAGAGATAAATAGAGAGGGGCAGAGAGATGAAAGTGACAGATAATGAAAATGTAGTTGGAGAGAGTGTGAAAAGCAGAAGGGTGTGAAAAGAGATATATCTGGGGTAGGTACACAGATGGGGCATAAGAACAAACAAGAAAGAAGGCGATTCATAATTCTAAGCTGATTAATTTCACATCACTAACATTACATAAATTCATTCAAATGATTTCAATTGGGAAGATTTAGCTCATCTTTGAATAGGAGGTAGGTTTTTAAAAAGGATACATTAAAGGCATAATCTTTAAATCAATTAAGACAAAATATGGTTTAAATCACTGGTTTGATCAGACATGCAACAGTGCTCTCTATATAAAATTTGCAGAGTAGGGTGATGAAAATACAGAAATAATGTTAATGTGAACAAGCTGTGTGAGCTAAGTGTGAAATAGTGATGAATGGACTAGACTTATAATGATGGCAGGCTCATCAAGCTCCTCTTACAGGCAGGTGGCAGCCTCTGCTACGTTGGCAGACACATAAACAAAACAAACATTTAAAAAATCCCAAATGAGATCATATAACATAGCTTAAACAGAAGGCAAGTGGTGTTAGCATCATTAAGAAATTCAGATGGACCTCCTGAGCTTCTGTTTGAAATATAAATCATCATTACTCTCATAAAAAAACCATCATAAAACATAAAGATTTCAGGAAAGAAAAAGATACAGATTGAATTTTTGTTCATTTCATCGATGATACTAAATAAAAAGCATGACCAACTTCAAATAATTGATTTCTGTTGAGTATGAAATGAATTATTAAGTTGAATGAAATAATGAATATTTGATGCTACTAGTACACAATTTAAATCACTCTATCCAATAAATGTTCCAGGCATGCACTTCCTGTGTGCTCTCATAGTTTCTGCTACTCATAAATTTCCAATGGCAGTTGCAACTCTAGTGGATTGTGATATCTAGAGCTTATGAATATTCTACAAGGAAAGCCATAATACCCTGGATCAAAACATGCTGCTTCCAGTGATTTGCATATAACGGACCAATCTCATCTATGACAGATAACGTGTATTATTCAAATCTGGGAAGAGCAATGTCAAACCCAGTATTTTATCAGTTTTAAACCTCTTTCCTCTGTGCAAAATGTATCATTCTATCTTACTACAGGTGTTTTATTCCTTGTATTTTTAAACATCTTTTTTTTTTCACCCGTAATCCAACCTTTGGTGCATGACTGTTTTAATGATGCAAAACGAATAAACCATTACTAAAAAACATGGTGGAAATCTGGTTTTCCCCCTTTTTTATGAGATTTAGAAACAACTAACATAAGTTTGTATGGATAGGGTTCAAAGGAACTTTGAGCAACCAAATTACACACCAAAAGATACACTGCGCAAATCCCATTGGAAATGGAAATAGTTCGTGAGAATTCTTTAAATGTGATCTTATTTCCTGTACTCTGAGGCAATGGTTTGGGAAATTCTACAAATCTTGAAAATATATCAAATATTATAGAAAATGGAAGTGTACAGTGTCAAACACCTTCATTATTCTTTGCATGCAAACGTGATATTTAATTGATTGTGGTAGGAGTATGATGATGTTTCCATCTAACTGAGATGGAAACAAACTCAAAGTTTAACGATCACTTAAAATGTCCACCTTTCGTTTTTCTTAACCGCATGCGCATCTAAAGTGGTGCTTCACAAACAGCCAACAAAGAAATCTTCTTTAATATTTAACAGGTAGTGATTCATTATCTGTCACCATTCATTACCGCACACATTATTCAAAAGCACTTGAATAAGATCAATTTGGACACCATGAGAGCCTCTACAGAAATAAAAATAAACCAATATTTTCTCTCACACTTTCATATTTTATTGATTATGAGAGTTTACATTCCTAATGGAAACCACAACATTGTCACTAATGTAATAGAGTAAAATGATGCTCTTCCCCTCGAAAGAAATGGCATAGATTTTGCCTTTAGCTTCATTTTCATCAAAAAATTTAGCCAATATACTAACCATGTCATAATCCATTGATTCTTCTATACATAATTATGCTTGCAACAAAAGACAAGAAAAAGATATGGCGATGAGCGAAAAACTATCAATCATAACGAAAATACCACAATTCTTTTTTTAAATCACCTGTATTTTAGAAATGTATCAGAATAGTACTAAAACATCTACATGACTGATAATAACATGATCTATGGCACAATGTCAGATATTATTAGTGCCAGAATACTGATTCATTGTTTTAACAATGACTCAAGTAGGCTAAATATTTGCCCTGTCCTTTCTTTTGATATCTTTCAAAGTCAACCCTATACTTCCTGGTCATTTGTAAATACTCCATCGGTTGAAATGATAGCTAACGATTATTACATGCTTTATGATGGTGTGACTCAGAAGAAAGGCATCATTCTACCCCAAGAGGAAGATAGAAGTTGGGTGTGATGGAGTGTAGAATGGGACGGAATTGGACGAAGTTGGAATAGGAGCAAAAAGTGTACAAAGAAAGAAAGAAGGATGATTAAAAAGAGAGAGAGAGAGAGATTTTTTTAAAGAAAAAAGTACATAACACAGGTCAAAAAAAAAGAAGAAGGAGAGATTAAAAAAGATGGAAAGGTGATGTATAAGTGAGCAAGGGAAGAAATACTTATAAAACAATAAAATAACCAGTACAAGGCATTCTAATAAGTATCCTTAAAAAAAATCATTCATATGAAATTGTTATCGGTCGGCCTCCCATAAGGGCATTCCTTTTTGGCTGCTACCGTCAACCAGTTTTAAAACTATTCTGCAAAATATTTTACTCTGTAAATTTTAGTGTTTTTTATGCTGTTCGTGAAATAAATGGATGAACAGAACTGAACTATTAAAATTAAACAAGAAGCATAAATTATTCATGCAAGTGCCAAATATACAGACTATTAAATGACTATATGATTGAAAAGGCAGCTGGCTGCAACTTGTAAATCAGTAATATATCCTGAAGACATACCTGTTTGGTGAGTGGTACCTAGTGAGTAGGCCAATGGTCATTTATTTGCTTCATACAACAAATTATTATTATCATATTCTGGTGACAAATGACTGTAATTCAGTGAAATTGGAGTAGATTAATAGTCATACCCAGTAGACTCTTGAACTTGAAAGAACTTGTGTTAAAAATATAAGGTATGATATACCATCTGTCAAGATGAAACATACTTTTACTATATAGCTTCTCAATGAATATTTGATGTGTATGTTGCCAGAGAAGCATTGTCACTGCTGTAGCCTCCAAGCTATATGTCACTGACCGAAGCACTGACTGATGCTAGAGTACTTTAGAGGTATTGTCTCATTATCATATCCTGATCTTCATCCCTGTGGTTTCTTTCCTTGCATTATAGAAGATTTGTCAGATTATGATAAAAAGGGCAGTAGATTGGTTAACTGAATATAGCCAGTAAGGAACTTTCTTGAAACCTTTACGAAATGGAGCCACTGACAAGATTGCAACCATATGATTTGGCCAATTGTAATTGTGGAGGCATTGTGGTATAGTGGTGAGATACATCTCTTATAATCAGTATGTCATCAGTTCAAATATCATGTGTCTTATTAATTTCCTTAAAAGCAAGAAATTAGTCCACATTGTGCTGCAATTAAGCAAGGAGAAGTAAATTTGTACTTTTACTGAGAGTCATAATCCTTAATTACAGCAAAAGGTGGCATATAGGTGATAGCCACAAAATGCTATAATACTTTATTTCAACGTTATGGTTGATGAATGTAAGCCATTGTTATTGTTATTTCAATCATTATCATTAAGCTATGAATAGCATACCATATCATTAACCTATTTTTGCCCATTATTCACACTGGAACATTGGCACATATTGCAGACTTTGCAAAATATCTGTTTTTGCAGTATTTATAGATACACATTACAGCGTAAATGTGAGCTATTTAGAAATGTATGTCACAAAGTATGATAATTATTTATGTTATTGTTGTTTTATATTTCCTTTCATCAGAGTGCAAATGGGTTTTAATGTAAATATATGCATTCTCTGCTTTGCAATGATATAAATCCTCTTCATTTAATTCATAAAAAATCTCTAACCAAGACAATAGAAAACCTTGGGGGAAATGACACACATCATAAACCTAGATTCTTCTACTTTCTTTCAGAAGAAATGATACATTTAAATTTTGGAATCCACTTTGCTTTTAATAAAATGAATGCTATCTCATATATTTTATTCATTCATCATTGATGAAATCCCAGCTTACCTGATGCATGAGAACTCTACTTGAATGGTGGGGTGATCCGGTTTAGAGTTATTACAAGATACATCAGCAAAGTCTGCATGGTCATCCCCACAATTGGATCTCCCTCCTCCCTTACGACGGAAGGAGAATCGAAGCTTTTTCTCTGAAGACATCATCTTGTTATCACTATCCTCATGAGCTCTCCCAACTATGATAATCCCTAGGAACTCAATTTCACTAATAGTCCACAGAAGGTAACCGGAATCTCTTTAACTAAAGAAGCTGAGGCAAATCAAATCTGGTCCAGCGTTATGAAGGAGCAATTATAAATCCAATTAGCTGCTGGTAATGTGCTATAAAATGTTGACTTGGCAAATAACATTAAGTCATATCAGAGCTACCTTTTAAGAATCCTCCGATTGAAGTTACGGGGAACATGCGATTCACTCGAGACCAGGAATCAAATGCGTATAAGAAGATGACAGCGATTCCAGCTTGTTCATTCCTTAAAATGGACATTAAATCCGAGAAGATTAGCTTTCATCAAAATCAAATCTTGTGCTTGCTTCCAATAAAAAGGTTTTATGAAGAGTAAACATTGAGGAGCCTTGAAAGGCGTCGTAAGTGAAGCTGAAAGATTTGCTCCTTTATTGAATATTGACTTCAGTGTTAGAAATCAATCCAACATTTATGCTTGCTGAAACGACCAATCATGAAAAAACGGTATAAGAGGTTAAACCTCCAAAACAAAGACTGCAATGGAGAATATAGTTTTGAACTTCAGGCTGCTCAAGAACTCTATTTTCAAAGTGAGAAAAAGAAACCCACTGACAATAAACATGAGAAAACATGAAAATCAGGGTTGTCAAGTATTTCCTCGAAAGACGGTTAAGTTTGGAAACCTCAGGACGATAATCAGTGACACGACATCTGCGGTTGATGTGTTTTGCATTCCATGCTACTGCTTTTCCTGCCGATCAATAGATAATCCTAAATTGCTTGTGAAAAAAATCCCAGAAACACGTCGATGGGCTGGGTGCCTTACAGGTAGAAATATGCTGGCAGGGTGGAGGATAATGGGTATACTATATGAACAGAGGGTAGAGAGAGAGAGAGAGGGAGTCAGAGAGGGGTGATGTACCAGGGTCTGCGTTACGCTGCAAATATATGTGCACGCACACACAGTGACACACTGATACTTTGTCATGCACACAGATGCACATCCTCCCACTTATATTTCTTTTAGTATGCACAAACTGATGCACAGGTTGTTCCGCTATAATTGTAGGGCAATTTCTCTATCGTTTGTTCTACTTTTTATACTAATATGGATATTTTGATTTAAATAACTTCTCTTGGAGTATCAGGTTGGTAAAGGAGGAAAGGCCTTTTCAGTATGTTAAGATGACAAGAATTTTGCTCTTTGTTCTTTCATTTCTTTCAATATCATTTATATTCTAGTTTATCTATTTCTCTTTTCGCCTCTTCTCTACCAAATCATGAACAAATTTAAGCATACC